>JAHQIV010000788.1:0-14824 GCA_030463285.1 Phytophthora europaea
AAGAAGGCATGGATGGATTCGCGCGTGTGGTTGTTTTACCTGCGCTCCTTACTGTACTGACACATATCTGACCCCTCGCGTCTGCTAGTTGACAACCTCGAGTGTCATGTGTCTGAGGAGTCAGAGGACGTTCTAGCAGACGAGATGCTAACCATCCTTCAGCCACTACCCAAAAATTCGACCTCTGTATGCCAGCCTTTGGATGTTGGCGTAATGGGGCCGTTGAAATCCAAGCTGAAGGCGCTTTGGATGCTAGAACGACCACCACCACTGCGAGATGGAGAGAAACGTGCAAAGAAGACCGCAAAGGACAAGCACTTGGAGACGATCAAGCAAACGATCAAGGCGTGGGACGCAATTGAGCCGGAGCAATCATCAAGTCGTTTAACAAAGCTCTTCTTACTATTTTTTAGCAAAATACAGCTGCCTCCTTATTTTGCCTCAGTTTGTGTGTAAATTTTAGATAAACTCAAATCGTCAATGATTTTTTTAACCAATGGCATTGTACGTCTGTTCAAACAGAGCTGTCAGTTGTATTCTGTCCGTTGCCGTACGCGAAGCGGCCAAAGCGACGGGTCGTGCCCTCGTACGGAACCCCCCCCGCCTAGCGACAAGGGCATTAAACGATGCGTGGCCAACCACCCACCGATATCAGTTCGTCAAACCCATCACTTCGAATTCTTGGGCATACCCTTCTCTCCAGTGGCCGAAGCCGAGGCGTAGTGGTTCACCGGCAAACACGCAGCGGCTTTACCCATAGTTTGAATCCCCCTTGGTTTTGTTGCCGAATATGCCCTTCATTTTCTTCTCTACCTGCACTCTTAACCCCTCACCGACCAAAATAAAATTCGTACCTAAAAGAGTATCCATTCATGTTGTCAAATACAGCCAGTTATAGCCGCGCATCACTTAACGTGTGTATAGTACCAAATAAGTACGGGGATATTTTCTGAAAAACGCGATACGCCACTTTCACCATATCTCTAACATGATGGAATATACAATCAGGGATTCCGAATACATTCAGAGGACGACTAAAAAAGATAACACGCTACGCATTCAGATTGGCCAATATCCACCTAAGAGAACAAAAAACAGTTTTAAAGTTGGCCAGAAACGTGTATCATTGCGAAGATGAGGCTGGTTCAACATGCAGTTCTACAAGTTATACTTCAACCGTGGCAGAGCTTTCTTAAAGCTCTTCCCTATAATATGTTCTTCCAATAGCTCCCAAACTGCAAATATTAGCTTGATAGTAGCGAGTCGTTTCTCTTTTGGCGTCGGTTGCTTACCATAGCCCTTGTTCATCGGAAATAGCTCACGGAGCCACAAGTTCCTATTTTTTCTTTAAGGGACCCATTACGCCTACGTCTCATGGCTGGCACATGGCAGTGCTATTAGGAGGAAGAGGGCAGATAGCAGCACATGCATCTTCCACTACGATCCGCATGCCCTCTTCGGACACGTGACTTTCGACGTTGTCCAGCAGCAGCACCGCTGGTGTGTGATCCCGTAGCGCAACAACTCTTTCACGTAGATAGACCACACCTCTTAGTCCATCCACCCGTTCTTTTGAACGGTGTATACGTGACTTGGAGGGTACGAAGAGAATTCGGTATCCTCGATCCTACCTCCAGGGACAGCCTTGACAATAAATAATATTGGCATTCTTTTCCTAGAATACAATAGCATTAAAACATTACACGTAAGATAATATACATCAATATTCTTACCGTCAGCACGTATTGTCAAGACCGCTGTCAATCGGGCTGAATGTTTTTCATCTTGGCCCAGAACTGTAGCATCGTCACCACGTTCGGCCCAAGTTTGCGTGAGGGCATGTCGAAGTATACTGCAGTTTCGTCAACATTATAGACTTCAGAGGATGGATAGTCCTCATACTTAGCCCAAAAATCTAAACAAAACTATGCACGGGCCTCCTCTAGCTCCTCCGTAGTTTTTTTCGCACTCTGGATCGCCCGTCGTGAGAACCCGTGCCTACATCCAGCGTAAGATATTAACATGAAAAAAAAACATACACAAAATTAATCTAATAACTTTAAAGCAGTACAAGTGCCTGTGAGAGAAGCGCTGACAGAGTCGCATGATGGCGTTGTAGCCAGCGCTTAAGTGCTTAGAATATAACGTTAAAAAAACGATCGCATTAGTTTATCGCTTATGATAACAGTAATTTATAAACTAGACTCCTCTTATGATACACTAGGGCATTCACAGCGGATCCATGCCGATCTCGTCAGCTAGGCTGATAGCTTGACGCTTTTCAGCGATATCGTGTAGGCGCGCTGCTCTCGAGGCACTTCGAAATGAAGCGAATGCCGTACTCTGAACGTTCAGGCCAATGTTGCTGGCCACAAATTCTCATGTAGCTAGCCATCGGCTAATAACAACATATTTACCTCCAATGATTGGTTCAACTGCGTGGAAAAGTTTGTATTGCGGGAAGATATGCAACTCACGAAATGGCGAGTGTTGGGTTACGTGTGTTTTTCTGTCGTCCTCCATAATACTACGGGAAATACAATATAATATTTCCATGGAATAACGGCTTGAGACTACCCAACATCTGAAATGCAATAACGTATTAAAACAAATCTGAACAGGCGACGGGAACTTCAAGCGTAGACAATGACAATATAAAGTCTGGTCAATCCGCAAGTAATACATTGGGGAACGATGCTGTAGAGCTGGGCACCGATAGAGCGGAGAGGGAGAGAGCTAATGCAGCTTATCGCGGTCGATGGGGGGGGGCGTGCGGAGACGGAGACTGGCACCAGGCGTGGTAAGAAGTGAGCGGATCTGCGGATTGTCGTGCGTCGTGTTGGTGCTTCATTTGATGTGTAGTTTCAGCTAACGCAACGCAGTGCATCTAATTGAGTTCCTACGCTAAGTTCAGTAATTGCTTGCCACTCGTATTCATGGACGAGGGGTTTCCCCGTTTCTTGATAGAAAGGACACTGACGTAAAGTATACGATGTCTACTTTATGTTTCCCATGCATGAAGATACTGCATCAAGCCGACGGCGATGTCGTATACAGGGGTCACGAAAATACAACGGCAATGACACTGCGAACGCTAGTCCAAATATAGAACTGGATTCGCACCAGCACTACAGAGAAATCAATCATTCAATACTAGCAGGCCAATACCACTGCAATAGCGGAGGACGGTCACGATGATGAGTGTCTACAATGTCGGGCGATTCTCGATCGCGCTGACTGTGTTCGCCGACCAGAACTGCCGATTTATCTATATAAATAACAGCTTTTTTAAGTGAATTGGCGGCAATAGCGATTTTATAACAAGTAAGAGACTTTGGAACAACTCCTGTTGTATCCACCTGGGTTGGGGCTGTAACATGTTGTATACATATAGTACATGAACATGCACTCTATCATACTTCTGCAAAGTCTTCTTCTGTTATGTTCCCGCCTGTGCCGAGCCTTCGGAAGGCAATGTCGGCATTCACCACAGCTACATCGACAAGCCCCAGGAATATGGCCTTACTATACCATCTGCGATGTTATCGTATTCATTATTCCCTTCACCGCTTTCAATCATTTCAGTGCTATCTATTTCGCTGCTTTCCCGCGTAGAGCTAGCTTTTTCTTGGCGCTGCTTGGTTGCGACATAATATGTTGTCAGCGGCGGCTTGCCTGTTTCGGTAGCGTCCGGGCGTTCTTCGTGCAAGGCCCCCTGCCATCTGTCTTGGCCTTCGCCTCGACGACTGTTTGCGGGACTGCAGTTATATTCAAACAAATATCGGTATAAATATATCGGTATAAACATGTTGTACGGAATTCATGTTGTATGTACGTTTCTGCGCTGTCGTCATCCTCTTCTGCGTCGTTATCGTTGGGCTCCTGCGTCTCGTCCAGAACGTTCTTCTTCTGACCGATCTCCTTCTTCTTACCAGATCCAGCGACCACGTTAGCAGCGACGGCGTTGCCCATCTCGGACACCAGCCGCTTGTTCGCGCGTAATCAGACAGGATATTTTCCCTTCGGGGGGGGGGTTAGATGTATAAGTGACGCTCGGATCCCAGAAATGGCTCAAAACGAGCAAGCATATTCCCAATCATCAGCCGACTTGGCAGACGGTAACTGTGCGCTGAAACGACAATCATTCATTTACCGCCATGTTCACTTAATTTTCATGCTACTATCTATTTTCTGCACTCATATCGCGTAGATCATTTACGCTGATGTATACTGTCTCGGGGCTGTGCTATTTATGAAACTAAATCACTATCTATATTCGCAGCGGAATCATTTTGCGCTAGTGAATGTCATGGGCCTCGACATATCGATAATTAAATACATGCCATCATTCAAAACATGTGTAACGTCTGACGAAATATGAAAGTTCTGTCCTCAGGTCTGCTTAGACGTGAAGCAAGCTGGTGCATCAAATCTGGACGCACTTCATTACTTCAACAATTCTAGGGATGTTTTGAAGTTTGACTTGTTGGACAAACTCAAGCGCGTATGGAATTGCGACAAGATGGGTTTACGTTCACAAGGTCGTGGGAGAGAACGAGTGATATGTCCTAATGGACTGAGGCTCAATGTTCAGCACTATGATGTCTGTGAAAACGTTAGCATTCTGGCTTGGATAAGCAATTATGGCGAGCAAATTCCGCCGATGTACATCTTCATGGGCAGGTACAAGAAAACGCATAGGATGTAGAAAGCGGAGAAAGCAGAACGATGTGTCATGAGCGAGAGCACAAACAATATTGACGGGAACGCTTTTTGGCTATAAGTTGCTCGAAAGCCTGCTACCACCTGAGCATCACAGCTGCTGATACTGGGCAGCCGTTTCGACTGCATCGAGATCGAAGCTGTAAAGCATAGCACTGATCGTGGGGTTCATCTAATAATTTCGCCCGCTCTCACGTCACCTGTTTTGCAACTCCTGGATGTGTCTGTTTTCGGACATCTTAAGCGTTTCCCAGGTTAGATGAAAACGCAGATGCAGATCAAGGCCGGTATCGCTGTCATCGCGTGCGCGTCATTGATAAGGACTGCAGCCCAGACAACGCCAATAATGTCTTCAAATAGGCTGGCATTTTCCGGTAATGCTGAATGTAATGCTGATAGGAAACATTGGTAGTAAGTGTATCGTCGTGCGCGACACGTTACCCATGTCGCTGTCATCATGGGGTAGAATGTCCCTTCGTCGCCATTACTAAAGATTTCTGATCGGCAAAATCGTGTTCTGGAAGAGCCCGACATCAACTGCAATGCCCTCAATGTTGTAAAGCTGCTGTTTAACTTTATAGCTACCCCACCCCCACCCAAAACAAAAGTGCAAAAGGCAAGTGGGTCGACGATAGGTATGCTGAAAATGATTTGCTAGACTGCGATGTGATGGTTGCAGCGGAGGAGCTAATGTGGCTGCTACAGCTAAAATACAGAAGGAGAAGGCGTAATGCGCTGCATCGAAATAAACAGCGAAAAGAAAAATTAAAATTGGGTGAATGAGGAGGCAAGGGAGATGCGGGTTAAAAAAAGCTACATAGGCGGTTAACTGGCAGCCAGAGCAAGCGAAGAAGAAGGCTGCGCGAGCTGCAACTAAAATTGAGCGTCCATAGAATTCGTGGAGGGCGCCCACGTTGCTAATGGTGGAGCAACTGTCGCAGAACGCCGTGCCGTCGATATCTGTACGTCCATGTTGTGTGGAAGTTATTCGTAGTATAGTACCATGACATTTTTGGTCGACAGTACTCCATAGTTAAGGATAGTGGGAGGAGGGGACAGGCCACCAGCAGATCAGATCAAGTACGGTAAACTTGAAATTACCCCACTCTGGGTAGCCAGCTGCTACCACGGAAATCGTGCAGAAACATATGTACCGCTAATCTGCATCGTGGAAAAACGAAAGTATCAATTTAGGCTGTCGAACTCAGCATCTTCAAGAAATCACAAAATCTTAAACGGAAAACGACCCCTGTATCTGAAACGAATATTTTGCCCCGACATGAAACGGACGCTCTATCGCCTCGTCCCTTCGATTCAATCTTGCACGTGGACTCGTCCTTCTACAATACTTTTGTACTTGTTCGACCAACACGGTTTCTTAGGGACAGGAATACTACCCCCGCCTTCGTCGATCAACACGCCGCGAAGCTCGAACTCCCCCGGCGGATCCTTGTTGTACCACTTCAAGTACATCAGTTGAACGCGGTGATTGCAATGAGCACGTTTCTCGGGATCCATCGGCGCGACGGTTTCTTCGAGGGTTGTGGTACAGCATGTTGCCCAACCTGCTCGGAGAGTACAAGTCGTAGCCGTACGTCCAGTAGTTCACAGACCGCAGGAACACTTCGCCGTCCCGGAGCCAGGCGTGTGGGAGTCGACCAAGACCTTACGCTGCGTGTAGCACTTGGTGAACGAGTAGCCGCCACACCAGAGCGCTGCAATTTGCGGCATCCAGACACGGAAGAAGCCTGCGCGCGCTCGTCAAGCACCTAGACAACATCTCGTAGGACAAGATCACCGGCTTCAACATCCTCACGGGCCCACAGAGTGCTGATCAAGCCGATACATCTGAGCACGAGACCCAAGAAATGCAAGCGCTTGTTAATCTTCTTCAGCAATATATATTACGGAGGCGCAGTCGCATAATACTCTCCCGTTGTCCAGTAATATATATTAATAGCGCTGTAATACATGGATTTATAAGTCGCTCCAATTCCAGCAGCCTAACATCAGCGAATCCAGCAGCTTCAATCCTAGCTAACCCTAAATATACTTCCCATCCCAGATGGGGATGGGAAGTATATTTAGGGGTGTTTAAGGACATCGCGAGATAAGAGCACCGTAGTTCTAGCTGTTTTTCCACATAACCTCATATTGGTAGATGTTCTTAAAGTCATACCCATGAGGAACACCACGGCAAATCGCAGGTCCCAGAACCACCGTTTAACGACGCGACCTAACCCGTGTCAGGTTCGCAGACCCGAAGGAACGTGACGGATGGAAACGAAAAGTACGTTACTGACCGTAAAGAAGGTAAAGTGAGGGACGCCAACACGTCAAAAGCAAGCCACCAGCACTCTCACCGTAATGGGGCTTCGCCCAACAAGACAGTTTTAGATTGTGGGGTTCTGAAACTTTCGCTGCTGCACCAGCTACGACGCAGTTGTTGAGTCTGAGGTTGACTCGAATGGTGTCACGCCCTACAAGTTCACAGTCAAGCCGGTGCTGGACAATGACAAGGACGGCGTGTGTTTCGCGCTTGACGTGCCTGGTCAGCAGGACCCGCCGGCCAACTTTTGTAGCGCTTGCGGTACGTGATGGCGCCCACGATCAAGAAGTTGGCCATCAGACTGTTCGACATGCCCATGCCACCGAACGTCATTGTGACCGTGCCTAGCCGACCGCACGTCTTGTCCAGGAACTTGTCAACGTGCTCGGCGTCCATGCCGGCGACAGTGGTCAGCTCCGTCGCGTATACCAGCTGCTTACGACACCAGCGTTGCTGTACGCTTTGCACATGCCGTCGGACGAATACTTGGACCAGACCTCGCTGTTGAACACCGCCAGGTCGTCGTACGCCGAGCCGAACTAACTGCGCCTGAGACGCATCACGCGATGCTACTAGCGTTTCAAATAAAGGCTACGAAGCCAATATAGCAGGAGGTGAAGTTAAATCTGTAGTTGCTGCCAAATGGGTGGTTGTTGCACGAAGCGACTTGGCTTTGGCGCGCATATTTATAAAAGTGGCGGTTGTTGCACGAAGGAGTTTTCTCCTTGTGGCTCGCCCGGACGGATTGACCAATCTGCGCTCGCTGCAAAAATAGCGACAGCTGATTGGTGGCAATTTGGATGGGGCCAACTCTATCATCGGCGCATCCGCGATCCAAAACGCGCGCGGCGCGTGGCTAATCAAAGTTCAGTTTTAAAATTGCAAACAACCGCACAAAGCTTCGCCACATCATACCACACTGGAACCTGCTGTCATCACCATGAACGACGTACTAAGTGTGCAAGCCTGCCGCTGTGGATGCTGCTTTAGTATGTGTGTCGGCATGCAGCCCGCTTCAAGGTGTGTCTGCAACCAGAGCATCAGCCCCTGATCGTCGCCGTGGATGCTTCCCAAGCCTGCGTGTCGGCGGGCTTCCCGCTCCAAGACGTGTCCGCTGTCTTATCATCGTCTCCGAATTTGGCTACGTGGGAGCGCTCAAGGTCTGTAGACCTGGCCGCAGTCACCATCGCTGTGTCAACCCGCTGACGGCAGACCGAGGCTGCGACCGTGCGCACAATAAATATATTGCGTCGAGGGTGAGTTGGGGGCGCAGTTCAGACAACTTGAAGCCTTCTACGACGCCAGTGTTGCCGTTCAATTTGACGAAGGCTACAATAAATGGTGTCTCAGCCCGAAATGAACGTGTTGCAACATGGAAGGACTTGAGGGTCAGAAAACTATTGTGTTTCATTCAACTAAAAACACGGTATCATATTCTCCGAAGGGTCGTTGACGATCTTCCCTCTCTTTTGAACTCTCGTAGCCGGCATGGTAGATCGCCGCGACCGCTCTAAAACGTTGGAGCAAGGTCGTCAGGTTTAGCGGTAAGCGATGATCACGGCTGCTGAAGAACATTTCGCATCGGAGGCTACAATTCAACTCCCTCTATCCAGTCTTCGCGCCAGCAGCCAGTGGTGTTCTTGGCTAGAAACACGCTATTGGCGTGCAAACGTTGATATTCTCACCAAACTCGTGTCGCTCACCGAGATGTACCAAGTACCTATGGCTGCTTTGCTACATCCCAGTTGCGAGGAGCATAAACATGAATCCATATGGATGTTGCGTTGGCTACAATCCCGCCTGGGACTTTAAGGGGCACCTTGCATTACAAATATGGACAGTTGGATGGTTTCTAAGTATATTTTATTTATTTACAATGATGCGCAGCACAATCCACGAACATCTGCATGCAGTCAACGACCTCCTTCACAACCAGCAGAGGGCCCTACGCTACAACCGCATGGTGGTTCCGGTATCCGACGCGGAAGCCAATACTGAGCGACGGGTGATTATTGGATGGCTGTAAATACCCTCGACATTGCAGCCGACGAGGCTGAGAACAAGTGGGTCTGGCAAGTGCGTCGATGCATGATATGTATTCACTACTGTTCGCTTGAATGTATCGAGGGTAGACCAGACGTCTCGACGCCCGAGGCCTCCCAGTGAAGGTCAGTCCAAATGAATTCAAGTAAACACACTCAATTTTCGTATTGAAAAATACCGATGAGCATTGGAATCGGTTCTGCTAAACCGGTGTGTGTTATGCGTGTTCTATCGACATACGACACCCACATTTAAGGTGGCACCCCCAGCATCGACCTGCGCCGAACGCGAATGCAGGGGCACCACCGCCACAACTGCTGTACCAACGACCCATTTCCCACGAGCAGCGTTCCACCCATGCCACCAAACCCTCGTGGTCGCCGTGGTTGTGTGTGAGGCGATGTCTGTGACACCAGTGACGATGAGTGCTGGACGAGAACGTAGGACTTGGTTGGCAGCTCCAGCTCGCACTCCGAGCACAGCACGACTACAGCGCCTCGTACACGCCGGTCGACCATTGGCGGGACTGCACAGCGGCGATGTACCCATGACACCGAGCCCTCGCGGTTCCCGTGGGTTCTGCGTGCGGCACATTTGTATTGATGTGGAGACCCACCATCGCCCTGCGCCGCCGGCCGCCGATGCCTCCGAGACTTTCGGCCGACCGGTGCGTAACTTAGAGTTGATCATTTGTAATTATTCAGGTATTTTTCATCGTGTTTGCATCGTTTGATCGATTTGTGGAGTGAAAACAACCACGGGGCTAATATTACCCATATCCCACAAACTACGCCCTAGCAAACGATTGGCCGAGCACAAAATAGTGTGAGCTCGCCGAAGAAGGCTTTTCACACTCATCGAGGGGGGGGGGGCAAACGCTCCGTATTTTGTAAACCCTGTCAATGCCACTTTGTCCACGAAAGGGTCAACATCGGATTAGCAAGAGTTCAATACTGATGCGAGGCAACGATGGCGTTGGAGCTATATTTATTTGACCTGCCCTGGAATAATATCGTTGTAACTGTCTAATTTTCAGCCAACCAACTACATGAAAATAATGTTTAACCATCCAGTACAGCTACATGCGAGTTACAGTCGTACCTTTCTACAGTCTTCCTTAAATGAGAATATATAATATACAAATGGCACAAAATTGCCGTAATAGATTTAGTATGGCCGAAACAATACCCTCTTTAGTGCACTATGCAGTTTGTACAGTCGCCCCTAAGATATAGTTTAAAAATAGTGACGATTCGCCCAATTTACCACTAATCAGTTTGTAACCATCGTCTCAATGACGCAAATTCTCCGTAAAAGAGTAGATTGCGGTCCTTATATTTATCACTAGAGTTCCACCAAAACATTGTTTAAGAGGGGCTGTTCGAACTGTACTTCATAAAGTTAGGACTCGCCCCCCTGCTGTGGGAACACTTGAAGTATAGTTGAGGTCATTGTAAGGGCGTTGGTCCTGGGTTTTCGTGTTGTTCATAGAGGTCATTCTAAAGATGTTGGTCATGGGTTTCGTGTTGTTCACTCAGTTAATTAAAGTAGTGCCGATTACAAGCATGCCTCCATGCAAACATAGTAGTTTGGGCGAGTCGTCGTGCCTTACTTGGCTGTCTTTCGCTTCTTGGATGCATGATCCGTTGGGGCGGCGGCAGTCGAGGCAGCAGCAGTCGTTGTGGTAGCAGAAAATAATCGCATCCGTCGACTTGATCGTGTCTGCAAGCAAACAGCAGAACAAACCATCAGAGACATGAAAGCAGTGGCAAGTTATCACGACGCTAGTTTGGCTCCACGATAATTGGTTTCGATGGTGTAGTAGAGGCCTAGCTAATTCAAACATAATAAACGTCAGAAAACGAAGCAGCTCCTCCACGACTGAGGTTTTCATTAGAATAAATGCTAGATAGACAGATAATAAATTACTGGAGCCTCCGGTCGTCTTCTTCTCCATAGAACATCTCGTGCAGGTCACGAGTGTCCTGCCTGACAGCCCACCAAGTACTTAAGTATCAGGTAGACTGGCTCCGAACCGCTCCAAATACCGTAGCCTGCTTAGTCTCAGGTAGACTCGGCCAGAATCACCCCCTTCGTCCATGTGACGAGATGCTCCACTTGACGTAGCTCGCAAAGTCTCAGCTAGACTTGCCCAGAATGCCAATGTATGAGCCACCAAATAGTCGCTGACGGCGTCACTGAGGACTAGTACCCTAGGCGAGGCTTGTAGGTAGCATGACCGACCAGGGGTCGGCGCGTCCACGCAGCTGCTCAGGTAGCAGGGCGCTTACACTTACATGCACGGAGACGGCGCAGGTGTGAGCGTTATCGTCAGAAGGTAGCAGGGCGCTTACACTTACATGCACGGAGACGGCGCAGGTGTGAGCGTTATCGTCAGCCGCAACGCTCGGTACGTCTGTAGGCTTTCTCACCGCAAGGTATCCGAATTCGTCATACACTATACATCGCCACGCGGGTCTTCATCATGTCAACCACTTGGACCCTGCGTGACACATGGCAAAGAGGTCCCTCAGAGCCCTCTCGTCCCTGGTGGTCTTAAACCACCTCCCGTGCCTTCCGTCTGCTTTTCCTTAGCCTCAGTAGCCTAGATACATTGCCCTACCGTTTACCCTCAACTAGTCGTTTGGCTTTTGCTGCGTGTTACTTGACCTAAGCCCTTTCCGCCTAAATGGTAACTGAGGGGCGAGGTGAATGATCGACCACCCAACGCTCTCCTAACTAAGGTCTCCGTCGCCTAGCTACCCTACCTAACGCCAACCTTGCTCAGCTTTTCGTCGCTCACCGGTGACTCTTCACGCCTGGAACTTCTCACCCGCTCGCCCTCTCCGCCGTGCATTCACCCTACCGGTGTCGCCTCGCCTGTCGTACTGCTCGCCGAAGTGTCCGATCGGCACGTCGTCCTGTCCAAGATCCTGATTTGCACCTCTTCGTTCGGGTCGCCTCACAGCCGCTCGACCATCCTACCGCACTGGCGTCTTGCCAGCAGCAGCCGCCTTGCACTTCAATGCCACTTCAATGTCACTTCCCGGGGTCGCGCTGCTGTTGCACGCGTGACGCAGTCCACGCCTACTAATCTACCGAAATAAAGCATAGCATGACATACCACCCGCGACCTAACAGCTTTTAAGATCGACAGATATGCAGTGCTGAATCTCTGTCGATATGAAACAGGTAAACAGGGTGGATAACAGGTAGGAGGGTCTGTGAAGGCACAACAGGTCACTAGGGATATAATAACAGGTATTAACTATTTTCCAAAATATACAACGCCGCACCAAACAAACAAAACTCGTAAGCAGGCAGTTCGTTCCTTACAAGATACACTTGCCTTGCACAATGTACTGGTTCGAATAACGCATGCTCTTCGTTTTGGACGGGGGGGGGACTACTCACCATCCAAGCTCGTCCACGAGCTTGCCGGCATCCAGCAAACCTTGATACTCCATCATTCCCCGCCACGTTCGCACTGATGAAGCACTGGCCACCACCTTGTACTCCACCTCGTACTGGAGCTCGTATTGGCCAGGTCGGTTTCTTCTTCGCCACCGCCCGAGTTCGACGATGGGGCCATACAGTTCCTGCTGCGCCAGACATGGAGATGCTGCTTGTTTCATGGGCCTGCCTCGCCCACAAAGTGCCTGGACAGCAACAGTCGATGATTCTGCTGTCCCCCTCGACGTCTTGTTCGCTTCCTTCACTGCTTTCTGCCTCTCCGGCACTAGCGGGTGCTGCTCCACTCTGGTTTCCTCGTCCGAGACCAGCGGGTGTCTCACCGTCGAGTACCCCGTGATCAGCATCTGCGTGAGCTTCCGTGGCTCCTGCCGCCTCCGGCTCGCCACGACGAGCACTCCGTCTCGCTGCCCGCCCTTCCCGTGCTGCGCGCGGCTCAAGCGTCTTAAAGGCCAGCACTTCGGTCCCACTAAAGGACATGGGTAGCTGCCAATACGCGTGCATGAGGTTCTCCGTCTTGAAGGTGGTCCCCGGCGAGTCTCCGCCGCCGTGCACCGTGTCGCTACCTCCCCGGCCGTGGTTGCCAGGTGAAGAATCGTCCACGAGTCCCTCCGGAGCCATCGAGTCCAGCGCGATGTCTTTCGCGTTTGTCTGCAGTCGACACACACGCTGAAGCGCCGTTGCCTCGACGTCGGCCCTGGCCTGCTTCGTGTCACCAAGATCACACTCCGACTTGGTGTCACGTGCACGAGCACTCGTTAGCCGGCTGGCCGAGCCCGGTCATGATGGGCCGTCCCAGCGTGAAATTCAGCAACTTGTTGCCGTCCTCGACCACGCACACCATGTTCCTGAGCATCCCGGGTCCTGCGAACGTTGGCAATTCCAACTCGCGAAAGGTTACGGCGCGATGAACGACAAATTTCTTGTTACCAATCGGCGCAGTGTGCGCGCCGGGATGTCCGCCAGGAAGGCCGGTGTTCAGAGGGTCTTGATGGCGTCGACGACACTCTGGGCGACCAACGACTCGTCGGCCCCCGTATCCAGAAAAAGAGCGTGGACGTCCAGTGAACCAACTCGAACTTCCACTGAACCTGACGGCTCCGTCGCGGTCGCAGCTTCACAGTCAGACTCGGCCACGATCTCGACTCGGCGCAAGGTTGTTGCAGGAGCCGACCTCTGTGTGCGCAGTTCCGCCAGCAGGCGTTCGGCCTCGCCAAGTTTGGTAACCCAAGACGTGATATTACGACGAGCCACACTGGAGGTAGGCGCCGCGAGGTCGTGACACGCCGTAAGTACCTCCTTGGCCGCCGGGCGAGCTTCCAACTCCACCATCACGTCCACCAGAGCCAGCACGACCACTTTCACGGCCGCCGTTGGTGCATCCACCTTCCGGTTGTTGGCGTCGCGACCTGCTTTGTCACTACCGTCGGACTGTCTGGCGCTTGTACCACAACCGCCACGACCTCCGCCTCCTCGCTCACCAGTGTTGGCAGCGTTGGTACGACCGCCGCCACGCCCTCCAGAGTTGGAGGCGCTGGAGCGGGCAGCAGCTTCGGCTGCATGCCTTCAGGTCATGAAACCCCGCATGAGCTCCACGGCGGCTTCAGAAGCCAACGGCGTCGTTCGTCAACGACTTGACCTCCTGCAGCGTCATCATGGCCGGCAAAACCTCGCGGAAGCTCACAGGTTCGAGAGCGCACGTCAGATAACCGATCAAACGACGCTGCCCGTGCTTGAACACCAGCTCTGTGACCTTAAAGCGGTTGAGTGTGGCCTCCATGTCGGCCAGCAAGTCCATCATGCGACTCTTTGGCTTCGGCCACTTGGCCTACATCAGGGACTTCATGGCCATGGCGACCGACGCGTAGTCTACGAAGGTAGAAATCAGAGACTACCGAAAGTAGTCCTTTCATTGCTCCTCCGTGATCATCTCGAGAGAGACTCCATCGAACTCTCAGCGAGCCGTGTATCCGTCTCGATACACGCGCTGACGGGCATGACCAACCCAGCTGTCCACTCCGTCTGATCCGCGTTCATCTTCACCAAGTCGCCTTAGTAGGTGTGGATGAAGTCGCGCCGATCTAGCATGGTGTGCCCAAAAATGTCGGGCGCTGCTGCAGCGCCGGCGCCGCCTCGATCCGTCCATCCCTGGGTCCATGCCTCGGGCTCGCCGTGGCCATTTCGGCGTCGCTCACGCTGTGACCTTCGTTGTCGCCGCGCTCGAAGGGGGATCAGGATTTTCAAGTCCGCCAGCCGTAG
>JAHQIV010000789.1:0-16280 GCA_030463285.1 Phytophthora europaea
TCGCCATCGCTCGGCTGACTGCTGCTAGTTTGGAGAAATGGCTGCCCGGCGGCGCAGCCCTTGCCATCCGACCTCTGCATTATCATAACACCCACCGCTACCTATCATCCGTCATGAAATCAGAACAAACACTCCTGACCCGGATCGTGATAAAATCCGGTGGGGTGGAAGATGGAGGCGCCGCTGTCGGTGACGGTGTCCATGGCCAAGCCCAAGCCCAAGCGCTCGCTGGACCTGCGCGACATGATGGACGAGCTGCCGATGCTGGCCGCGCTCAAGGACCAGAAGTGGATGGCCAGGCTGCCGCGCAACATGTTCCCAGCCTTCAAGAAGAGTCCGCGCAACGCTGGCGACGACTCGCCCACAAGCGGCTACGAGACGGACTCCACGCTGCTGTCGCCGGGATTTCTGCCCACTCCGCGGGTACATTGCACTGGTTGGTACTAGATTGCTACTTCTCTCTCGGTGACAAGAATGATCTGTTCTTTGGCAGACGGCTAGGGCCATGTCGGTGCTGGTCCCGTCGACGGACGAGGAGGTTCTGGACTCGCTGGACCCTCGCTTCTTCACGGGGAGCTTCGACCCAGTTGCACTCATGCTGGTGGGTGTTGGGGCTTGTGGGGTCACATGTAAACGAAGCTGACGTTGTGATTCTTGTAGGACAATATTCCGGAGAATAAAACGGAGCTGAACGTGTTCTTGCGCACAGAGATCAGCGCGGTGGATGTGGCGAAAGACGTGATTTTGACGAAATTGCAGGATGACGTGCGCGCCAACTACAACTCGCTCATTCAAGGGATGAAGGTGGTGCAGGAGGTGGACCTCGACTTGGTGCGAGCGCAGATTCACGTCAAAAACGGACGCCGTCTTCTTGCAACAGCGAAAAATGACATCACTTTGAGGTAAAGTTGCTGTTGCGTTAAGGACAGTTTTCTTCTCGATGTTGATACTTGGTGGGTGGGTTGTTATATGTGAAGCTCGTTGGAAATTGTGAAGACCAAACGAAATCGCGATCGCGTTAGCGAGGTAAAACACTTTTGATATGTACGTTCTGACCATTTGTCGCTGGTACTCATTCCGTTTCTCTTGACAATGGATAGATTGTTTCCTTTGGATCCCAAATCGTCAACTTCTTTAATGAAGAGGAAAAGATGAACGAGGCTCTGCAAGAACACCGATTCATCACAGCTGTGAGTACTGCGAGCGCTAAACTAACATGCATTGAGATAGTATGTATTTTTATTTACCGAGTCTACTGTGTCAATAGGTGGACATTTGTGTCGGCCTTCGGAAAGGCTTGTCTCGCGAAGAGCTTACTGGGCTAACAATTCTGGATGAAATTCGAGTTCGGATGCAGGATTTTATTCCGAAATTACGTAAACAATTCGACCAGGTCGGTGCTCTATCTAGTGTTGTTGCTGGTGGTTGGTTCAATGGCGTTTTACTGACACTCTCGTCTTGTGGGGTAGTCTTTGCGGAAAGTGGCGGGGCGTTTTGATCCTCTGGAGTACAAGGAGTTGCTTCAAGCTTACATCACGTTGGCGGATCACTCTGAAACCCTTGGATTTGAATTCTCATCATATACACTGAACGAAGTCCTGTCGAATATTCCCGAAATTATTGTGCGGTCTATCGACGACATGACAAGTGAATTTATGCGTCAAGTTTTCGATGCCGTGTCGCCAAAAAAGCTGAAGGTTGGAATTAAGAACAGTCAACTCAAAGACAACAACGCAAAGAGATCTGTGGACCCAGTAACGCCAGCATCTCAAACAGTCGAGAACGTCAAGCAATGCTACGAGCACCTCACCGACCTTATGCACACGTACTACCTCTTAGTTCAATGGCATCGAGATCCGTTCAATCCGCTCAATGATGGCGCCACCTACCTTCATCGTTGTGGCATCGATGACGACGATGACGACGACGATGATGATACCGATGAAGATGATGACCATGATGATAAAAGATATCACCATTCGCACTCAAAGCATGGTCACGGCAGAGTAAAGGGGCCAGAATCCCCATCCAATCGTTCGAGAAATGGACTCGCTTCAAAACGGTCTCTATACGATCAAGTGCTTTGTGATACGGGAATGACGTTGCTGAGGTACCGCAAGATCGTGTGGGAAAGCATTCAGCAGAATGTGCTGGAGATGATTGAAAAGCTAGACATGACCTACGGTGCGAACGCTGACACCCTCTGTATGCGTAACTCTGTCTTCTCATGCTAACCTAACTATTACGTGGTGTTTCATCATTGATGTTTAAACTTTTAGGCTACAAGATGGAGCATGTCATTGCGCTTTCACTTGCTACAACAACATTCACCGAAATTGGGGAGGAGTTTACGGGGGCGCCTTCATCAAAGTGAGTTTTGTAGTAGAGTTGACCGATGTGATGCGTATTGCGTTGTAAACTAACTAATTTATCTGTACTTGGCAGAATTCGATCCGTTCTTCGAGTTAAATGTGAGCAATATCTGCACGCTTTTCATGACGATAACATCGAGCTGGGACGAATGCTCCTGGATACAGAAAATTGGCTTCGTGTCACTGCATCAACCACGGATGGGGATGATAATGCTGGGCTTCTCCGGCTGATCGAGAAGCGCAGTGGATACTTTTTTATGCTGAAAGTTCGTGAAGATCTCGCGATCAATCCTATTTATTCAAGAAGAGTATTTCCCTCCTTCCATTCGGTCGGAAATCCGTTTAGCGCCGCCAACTCGATGGAGTGGCTCTCAATGAAACAAGGCATCCGATTCCAGCATGAAGCAAGGAGAACAGGCGATCCCGACGATAAAACGTCTCCTCGAGTCGATAATCAAGCGCTTCCTGTCATGGATCCAAACGAATCCGAATTTGTTTTGACCTCGTCGAGTCTTGCAGGTTTTGTGCGGTAAGTATCTCTTCGGCAGGAATAGTGTTGATTTATGGCTGTGACTAACGCACAAGCTGTGATGGTTAGGCTCTGCGGTGTGTATTTGAAAATGATGGAACATCTTCCGCACATTGGCTGGGATGTTTTCCGCTCGCTGAACAACCTTTTCGAGTTCAATCTGTACGCCGTTTTCACGAACTTTATCGCCGCAGACGATATCACACAATTTCTTCGGGGGAAAGGTGGAAATTTAGTTAGTAGCGATGCAACGCGGTGGAACGGGCTTCGAACTGGTATTTGTCGAATCGCTGACGAAATCAATGCTGGTGAAGTGCTTTTGCAGTCGTCTGCGCTAATCTACCCGGCTTCAGCTGAAAACGGAAGGATGCAGCAGCAGAATTCGCCAATGTCGAGGAAAGTGACATTACGCAAGGTGTCTCGAACACCACCCGCTGTTGAAGATGCTGACGAAAGTAATTTGTACGCGTTGGCCGAACGATCGATTGCGTGCGAGGCGATCGTTGGTCAATGCAGATTGATGAATGCCATCGAAGATTTAGCTCGGTCATATCTTCCTGATCGATACCTCTGCCTCATGGATGAGGTTTACGAACGGAACCGCACCATGGCACGGGACCTACGCCACTTCATGTACAATACTATCGCAACGAAGCTCGTGGACATCCCAGCACTTTTGGATTCTGTTTCAGCTGTGTCGTGGGATATCCCGTACATTAGTGATCAACACAACGAGTACATTGTACACTTGGTGCAAAAATGCGGTGAAGCTTGGGGAGGTCTGCAGATTCTCGCGGACGGGTCCATTCCTCTGGATGCTCGGGAAGATATTTGGGCGGCGATGGTTCAAAACATAATGGATTCGTTGCTGCAAGCTTTTTCAACAGTGCCTAAGCCCACTCCCCAAGGCCGTGCACTCATGTTGCTGGACTTGCACGCACTCCAGAATGGACTTGATCTGATCAATCATATCAGCTCTCGAACGGTTCCTCGCGGTCGTGAATATGTGGGCAGTTACATCAAGGCCTTCTACTACGACGAAGACGAGCTCCTTGAGTGGGTCAAAGCTAACAAGGTAAGTCGTAGTTTACATCTGTGCTTCCTACCGTTCAAATTTTGCTAGGCTCACCGTTATTTTATGCGCTGTAGACGTCGTACACGAAGATCCAATTTGCCAACCTACTAAAGAACGGGATTGGTTCGACGCTCGAAATGAAAAGGCTTCGCGAGCTAGTCTTGAAAATCGACGCACTTATCAGCTGATCAAATACAAACGCACACCTATGGACAAAGTTCTTATGAATATTTGTACACTTGTTAAAAATTCTACGGCAGCTTCTATCGCCACCTTCTGCGTTCATGTTGATCTCGTAAGACCAGGTAGGCATTGGGCTGCTGCACACGATCGCGTTCTTCAGGCTCGCGAGCCAGCGTAAAAGCTTTCGTTCTAAGGTCCACGGAGCCACAAGAGCTCTGGTGATATCTCGATACTTGATCAGGTAACGGCGTTGCGCAGTAGGAAGCAGTTCTCTTACCGTGTCAAAGCAACACGCAGTTCCTGCTGCACCTGAGGTTGCGGAATCACCTCGACAACCAGGACAAGCAACTCCTCGGCCTCCTTTCTGCCAAAAGTCGAGCGCAGGTAATCAACAAACGCCTGACCGCTCATTTCTTGGTTTCCGAGTGCCTTGGCTGCTTGCTTGAATTCGCCCACGGTTTGTAAGTCACCATTTGAGAGCGCATTTACCCGTTCCAGAATTTGGCGATTGGCTTTCTTTCGAGACACGCGTCCAGGCACGGCGGGGTCACTGGCACGGCCATTCGAGCTCCGCTGACTGTTGGTAAAACTCTGCAACTTTTGCTCTGCTGGTGGAAATCCCGCAAAACAAAGACAAGAAAAGTTAGAGCCCCGGTATTTGGAAAGCTTTGATTCCACCTCATGTCTCTACGTACCATATTTCTTGGATCGGCGATCCTCCTCATCCTCCTCTTGCACGCTCAGGCGGTGGTTCTGGCGCTGCGGCTTGCTCTCGTCCAAGTCCTCAGCGTCAATAGATGCAATCGAAATGCCACCAGCGGCGCACAGCGCCTCCCGCTTTTCAGCACTTTTGATCGATCGGACGAAGCGTCTCAAAATCCAAAGAGCAAAGTCGGGCTCAAACTCCTTGTGCAAGAACCCCACGAACGGATCAGCAGCCGCGACGGGGTCATTTTCCTTGCGAAAGACACGTGCGCGCTTCTTAAACCGCTTCAGCTGGTGAGCTCCGCCTCGCAGAGCCAGCTCCTCCTCGATCTCCAGTCTGCACATCTTCCGGCGCGAGTTCACTTTATCCCCCGTACCATTGGCACTCACGTTCGACGCGCGGGTGTCCGAGTCGGACGAGTCGCGCAGCATTCCCCTCGACGAGGAGAAGACCCCGGACATGTTCATGCTGGGCGAGGCGGGGCCCAGCAGTCCGCTGCAGTCCATGTGCTGCTCAGCGCCAATAAAGTCCGCGAGCACTCTGCACCCTGCCTGCTTGGAGAACTCCACAACGTCTGGGAAGAGCATGACGCGCTGCATGTAAAAGTCCAGCTCGGCACGGCGTTTCTCCAGGAAGCTGGACGTCTGGTCCTGGTGGAAGAAAGCGCGCACTCGGTGGCCCGGCGCGAAGGCGACGGTGACCATCATTTTGGCGAACGGGGACTTGCGCGCGGCGCGCATCTGGTTGTCGAAGGCCTGGAACTCCTCGTACGTCTTCCAGAGGCTCCATTGGACGACCTCAACGGGCTCGTCCTGCTTCTCCCGTGTCTTGTTGAGGCGGCAGAACAGCTCGTACTACAGCAAATCAAGCACGTGGGTATGTTAGTGCGGTGCTAAGGGGCTCGTGGGCTTTCGTTTCGACTAAGGAGAAGGGGGCGGGCGTACCACGGCTGGCTCGCCGTTGGTCTGGGTGGCGTTGCGCACGTGCAGCTTGAGCGGTGGCACGCGCAGCAGGAAGTCGGGTGGCGTCATGGCGAGGTGATGCGTGCGCGGGGCTGTCGGATCCGCTGAGGAAGTCGCTCTATGAGGGAGTTAGCGGAGTGCTGCGCCGGCGGAAGGAGACGGACGCGACGAGATGGCGACACTGATTTAGCGCTCGCTGTGAATTATTGAGAGTCAGCACGACGGGGATAAAACATAGGGATCCGGTTGTGCGGAAATTCAACCGGGACACTTCTATGGGTTTTTCCCAGCCGGAGTCCAAAGTTTGGTCGGGCTTTTTGCGGCTGGGTTCTGGGTGTTTGTCTCAACTCAAGCCTATTGTGAACCTCCGACGTGGGTGCCGTCGTCGGAGGTTAGTTTACAGCGGCGCCGAGGCGAATCCGAGCGTGTCGCGCGGTGGATACATGGTCATAATTTTTTGTGGCGGACGTGGGTGCACATGAGAGCACAACAGTCTCTTGGGCACGTTGCCAGCCGCTCACTGACGAGCATCCATCTGCTTGGGACCGGTTGATGTCGACCGGAACGGAAGATCTCGCCAGCGTAGGTCGGGCATGCCAAGTGGTCGCGCTGCTCTCCGCAGCACGCCAGGACGGTCGGTCTCCATGAAAACAGACCGCGCACTTGAGGCATCACTTGGCACGCGCCGTCCATCATTTGAAATGATTCACTTCCAGCGCGCGAGTGCAGTGCAAACTGCAGTGTACTGTGCAGTACACTGCGCACGACATTTTGCGTCTAATGCAAATGTCAAGTGGACAGACAAGCCGCGGCGGAATATTCGCGCCGGCCGCTCGGCCACTTCCGGGCTCGTGAGTAACCTTCACTTTTGGTGATCGAGCCTCGATCCGGGGATCCTTTCGTCATTGCAAGTGTACATGTACCGCCGGTAGCAACCGACATCAAGGTCTTGTTGCAACTTGATTGTTCTGCCGGTGTTGCTGGTCCGCGTTTTTCGGCCGTGCGCAGGCTTTGCATACGGCGGCGATGCGAAGCGTAAGATTCGCCCCGAGGTAACCTCTCCTAGAATGGAGTCCTACAGCGTGCGGTGCAATGCACGAGTCGCTGTTGGATTGGCACCAAGTAAGTTCGATATGTTAGATGCATTAGGGTGATATATGTGTCTGCTGAGCTTGGCAGCTGCTAGACAGGTCTAACTGCCCCTAGTATGTGTGTCCTATTGCTGACTGAGCATCACGATAGTGCGAAGGCAATCCCGCGGCAGGATACTCTTTAGAATGCACTGTAGTACGTGTACTGTACTGCAGTAACTTGGTGTTGAATCAAAGTGAGATCGAAGCAATCGTCGGTTGGTACATTATATTTTCCTTTGTCCGTGCGACTTCGAGAGCATTACCACAACAAGAAAACGCAAGTTGTCACTAGAGCTCAATTTGACTCATCTTGGCACCTTGAATTAAGACCAAATGAGGAATCAAAGGCACCAACAATTTGTTAAATATCTTCTGCAAAGGGTGGTGTTAAGAAACACCAGAATGAAATGTGCGATTCTTCGCGAGACTTCCTAAGAAGTGCGTCGCAAACAACCGAGTTGGTTGTGTCGTCTACGCTAGGCAAACGACAGAGAGTGCTTCAGACGCCTGGACCAGTCGCACCAAAGCAGTTGCATATACGCTGAAACACTTAAGCCGACGTGAACTTGGTCACAGCCTTCGTGCCCTCCGACACGGCGTGCTTGGCCAGCTCACCCGGGAGCATGAGACGCACGGCCGTCTGGATCTCGCGGCTGGACAGCGTCGACTTCTTGTTGTAACGCGACAGCTTGCCGGCCTCCGAGGCGATGCGCTCGAAGATATCGTTGATGAACGAGTTCATGATCGACATGCCGCGCTTGCTGATGCCCGTGTCGGGGTGCACCTGACGCAGCACCTTGTAGATGTAGGTCGAGTACGACTCGACACGCTTCTTGCCCTTGCCCTTGCCCTTGCCGGTCTTAGCAACCGTCTTCGCGGCCTTCTTCGAGGGAGTCTTCGCCATTGCTGCTGCTGTTTGGGGTTGGAATTACTCGGTGAATTGAGGAATGAGGCTTCCGGTAGCTGCCATAGTATCCGCCGCACTCTGACCGCTTCCCGTCCACCCCACGCAATAAGCGCGGTTTCTCCCGCGGCTCGCGTGGAGGCTTTTGATTGGCGGAATCCTAAGTGCAACGACCTCATTGGCTTATGATCTATAATAACGCATATGATTCGTGGACTCCTACGGACGGGTTAGGGCTATTTTGGCGCGTAAAACTTGAGTCGGAGCTCCTCGCCCCAGATGCCCCAAGTCGAAGCGCTGAATTTGTATCCAGGCTGGTGTAGGAAAGAATGCACGCATGGATTTAATGGGAAAAGTGTCAATGTATATAGAATGTTCTACGCACTCCTTCCTGTCCGAGAGTCCTCCCCACCCGCCCTCTTACTACCTACTACTACATAGGGAGGTGGGGAAAGCGCTGGGGGTTGGTTGGGCTGGCGCTCATAAGCTTATGTCGCTCCACGCGCTCGTCGACCTATTGGCGTTCCGTCCGTCGGTGCTGGTCGACGTGCGCTTCCATTGTCGTACATGCTTCGCCGCCTGTCTGGTCGTGCCTACATGAAGCCGGAGCCCTTGATATTCTGCTTTAAAATAATGTCTTTGCAGGCGTTGAACACGACTTGGACGTTCTGCGAGTCCGTGGCGCACGTCACGTGATGGTAGATCTCCTTCTCGGGCTGGCGGTTCATCTCCATGAACTTGCCCAGGAAGTACTGCACGCCCAGCTCGTAGTCGCCGATGCCGCCGGGGAAGTCCTTGAACACCTCCACCGTCTTCGGGTCCACCTTCTTGATCTTGTCCTGGAACAAGTCCTTCTTGTTCAGGAACAGGATCATGGCAGAGTTGAGGAAGAACTTGTTGTTCACGATCTCGTCGAACAACGTGATGGCCTCGATCATGCGGTTCGTGGACGCGTCCTCATACAAAGACTGATCGTACTCGCTCAGCGCTGCCACGAAAATTACCGCCGTCACGTCCTCGAAGCAGTGAATCCACTTCTTCCGCTCGTTACGCTGGCCGCCGACGTCGTACATCACGAAGGTAGCGCCGTCGATCTGGTACCGTTCTTCTACGATACCCGACGTACGCACACGGGCATAGAGCATATCCTGCTGCGTTGCTGCGTAGTCGTCGCGCATGATGCGATCTAGGTCATTGAAGTAGTACTTGACCGACTCGATGATCTGGAACTCGGCTCGCCGGTTCCAGGTGGCTACAATGCCTGGGTCCGTCCACAGGTTCTTGATCTTCTGACCTATCACGGGGTTCACTTCCGCCTCGTCGCTGAGCGTCCTGATGTCCTCGAAGTCTTGTGCGCACACTACTTCGCCCTTGAGTTTCATCTCCGTACACTGTTCGATCAGCATCTTCATGGACGTCACCACGTTGTTATAGATAATTGGTGTACAGTGCCGCTTCTCCTCATCTGTTAGCGGGGCGCCATACAAAATCTGCAGCACCAAACAAAAACCGAAATTAGTCCTCGCAACTCCCACCGCGAACAAGTCAACGGCCGACGCACCTTCATCTGTTTGAAGACCGTACTCTTGCCTGACTCGCCAGCTCCCAGCAGCAGCAGCTTGACCTTCTCCTGCTCCACGCGATGAGCCTCCTCGTTCTTGGCTTCAATCTCGCGCGACTTGGCCATGGCCTGCCGATCGGTATCGCTCATCTGGGACGCACAGAGTCCCATCTTGACTCTGTGTTATCTGTTCCTGGGCTGTCGAGAGCACTCGATCGAAGCGTTGGAGCTTCGACGGTCGCGGGCGGAGTGAGGCGCGAGCGAGGTGCTGGCTGGCAGCTCTGTTTCTGCTGCGCGGGAGGGCTCTACTGTCGGAGTGGGAAGCTGCACACGTTTCAGCCAAATAGGCAGCGGAAGTTTAAAAATGAAACCCCGCCACCACCTTCCTCCCTCGGTCAGCGTCGCGGGCGGCACAGAAATAACTCGCGTTCGCCGCAAAATGCAACGACGCCAGCCTCGCGGTCTCGTCGCTATTAATACGGCCCCAGCTTCAGCACGCCCAATTGGGCCAACCCGCCGCAAAAGACTTCAGGCACGCCAGCTCAGGACTCACAGAAACCACTGCAAGGAGGGCCACGATTAGCTCCGAGTCTCATTTTAGCTGCGTCGTCCGGTCTCATCGCGCATGGCCATCAAGTTCTGACCACAGCTCGATAGAAATAACCCTGCACAGCAGCGACCTTGACCGGCTCGGCGTTCGTCGTCCAGGGAGCTCTTTTGCTCACTCTTGCTCAATCCTCGATGCAGCAAAATGTAGCCATCCTTTAGCTGGTGTTTCTTTGCGCCAAAAAGATGATGCGCGGTCATGCAGAGCCGCGTCATTCGCAATAAGTGCGTTCATTGGTCGAAATTGATTATTATTCAAAGGCGACGCGATGGTGCTGGCAACGTGATCACCTTCCTGCCTCCAGGCGACTGATGATTTGAGCTCAAATGCCAATTTGCCGTGTGAGAGGAACTTGTCCAGCAGTCATGTCGCCCAGCAACACCAAAGTAGACGCGAGCACCATCAAGGAATGGCATTTCCACACGTGCTTCTTCGCCACAAACGAGCGCTCTAAGGAGGAGGCGCAGGCGCTGCGAGACGCGCTGGTTGACCAGGTCATGGCCGATCCCAAGAACTTCGTCGCCGTGTGCAATGGCGTGGCGGACAAGGAGCTACCGGGACTGGAGGGCAAGCCGCCTCCGTTCAACCTCGGACCTGTGGGACCGCACCTCAGTGGCAGCTTCGAGACGTGGGTGCCTGTCGAGTCCTTCGCCCAGGTGCTGTCGTGGTTCACGCTGCACCGCGGATCGCTAAGCATCCTGGTGCATCCGTTGACGCGCTACGAGCGCGAGGACCACTCGACACACGCCATGTGGCTGGGGCAGCCCTTCGTCATCGATTTGGATCGGCTGCGTGAGGACTTGATCGCGCCTCCGCTGCAGTACCCGGAGCTGGGATTAGGATACAGCGCGACTTCGGGCGAACAGTGAGAGGGGTACTTGGGAGTCAACGTCAAGTGCTATTCGAAGCGTTAGAGTAAGCTCAGTACCCGTCCTCAAAATGAAGCATGCAGTTGAAGTGAGATCGGGTGAGCATCGTCTTCAACGCCGTTACTGCAGTAGGTGACGCAACACTGTGCGCACGTTCAGCTTCTTCAGGTGGGTGTACTTCTGGCCCGTGCCGACAAACGTGATCGGCTGACCGGTCTTGTACACCATCGACACTGCAGCGCCAACTGGAAGAGAAACAAACAGCACGGTCAATGGTCAGCCGACGTACTGCAAGCAAGAAGCTATCACAATGGAACCGCCAAACTCACCCTTGTCATCGATCGTGTCAAACTTGGTGATCACGATGCCATCAATGCGGTGCGGGACGCGACGGTCGGAGTAGTCCGCAAGAGCCTAGGTTGAGAGAACGATACAAATCGGAGGTCACAAGACGTGTAGAATGTCAAGCAGTGAGGGCCAGCAACGTACCCGGTCGAACATCGACAGTTGGTCAATGCCGTCGTTGCCCACTAGGGCTTCTCCGACGAAGAGAACCAGGTCAGGCTCGTTGTTGGACACCAACTTGGCGAGTGCGCGCATCAGCGGTTCATTGTTTTGCATGCGTCCAGCAGTGTCGATCAGCACGCAGTCGTAACCGTTTTCGCTGCCGTACTTGATCGCCTCCTTGGCCACCGAGGCCGGGTCCTTGGCGTAACCCTTCTGGAACAACTCCACGTCCAGCACCTTGGCGTGCTGGTTCAGTTGCTCTACGGCTCCGGAGCGGAAGGTATCGCATGCAGCGATCATAACGTTCACACCCTTTGACTTCAGGTAGTAGCACACCTTGGACAGGCTGGTGGATTTGCCAACACCGTTCACACCCACGAAGACAATGCTGTACGCACGACCCTCAGCCTTGGCCTGCAGAATCTCGCGAAGCACGTCGGTGGACTTCTTCGGTGTCAGGATACGCAGTAGTGCGGCTTCCAGAGCCTTGCGCACAACCGTGGAAATGCGTGTGAAGCTCTCCAGTCGCTGGCCCACCACGGTGGTGATGACCGATTCGCACAGTTCATCCGCGACTTCCGAGGCCACATTCTTGCTGATGAGCTGCAAAGAAAACACAATGAGTTAGTATACAGATACAGCAGCATACGCGGCCAGACACCACGAGGTCTACCATTTGGTGCATCGGCGTGATAACGGGTTCCAAGTCTTCGCGCTCGAGGATCTTATTGCCAGACACAGAGCTGAGGAAGTTGCCGAGGCGCGTCTTGGAAAAGCTCCAGCCGCTGTTGCTCGCGTCAGACTCAGCTCCAGAGGAAGCGGCAGACTCATCGTCAGTGTCAGAGACCTCCGAGTCGCTGTCTTCCATTTCCTGCACGATACCAGCGCGAGCGCAATGAAATGCTGTTAGTTTCCCCTCACTTCTCAGTATAATAATCACTTCTCAGTATAATGATGAGAAGAGCATACTCCAATGTAAGCTTCACGCTTCTCGCGCAGCTGGGCCTCCTCCTCCTCAGCAGTAGTCTGATGCAGCCAACACGCAGTTAGCCAGATATTCCAGCATTAGCCATTCCGCAGCATGCGCCCTTACCGTCTTGGAGCGGTCCAACTCCTCCGCCTCCTTCTTGGACACCTTGGTGTCGTCCCATTTCGTCATCTTCTTACCGCTCTTCTTGGGCTCCTTCGCGGCCTTGTCCTTGCCCTTACGACGCGGACCCGTGCGCATCTTGCGCACCTTCGACGAGCGCAGGGCTGCCTCGTTCTCCAGCTCCTCCAGGTCCTTGTCCTTCCCGTCCGACGTAGGGTTGTCACTGCCGTCTTCACTCGACTACTCAACCCCCCCCACCGCACAACAACCATCCCAACGCATAAGTCAATAGCACTGCAATTGCCCAACTGGCAAAAAAACAGCAACGTACATCTGCAGTAGCCGCAGACCGCGCTGCCGACGCCGTCTTGCCCGCAGCATTGGACGTGACGCCCTTGCTCTTGGCCTTCTTGGACGCATTGAAGGCGCGCGGGCCCTTGCGCGTCTGTTTCTCCGTGAACTTTAACTCCGTGGCCTTGAGGATCTTGGTGAACTTGTCTTCGTACTTGACGGGCGTCTTGTTGGTGATCTGCTGCGGGAAGAGCGCGATGAAGTCCTTCTTGACGATCTCCAGCAGCTCCTCGATGTACAGCAGCTGCAGGATCTTCTGGTAGACCACCACGAACACCAGGTCCAGCTTGTTCTCGAACACCCACTGCATGGCGTACGTGTCGTCGATGAACTTCTTCTCGCCGGCGCGGTCCTCCATGAGCACGCGGTTGATGAGGTTGTCCACGGGGTCGCCGCCCAGTTTGCACAGTGTGCGCGACCACAGCACGGTGCCCGTCTTGGAGAAGATGACGAAGTGGTCGATCATGGCTACAGCGGTTTGAGCTTTCGGTCTCGGGTTTGGTTGTGGCGTGTGTGGGGGACAGGCAGCAGCGTCACGTCTTTGAAAAAGTGACCGCGGCATCTGAATAGAGACCACACACCATGCGTACACACCAGGATGTGCATGTACATCATTTTGCCATGGATGACACGGATGCCGTGTACCGGTACTGCCGGGAGCTGCCCAAGGTGGAGCTGCACGCACACATCCACGGGTCAGTCCGGCCGTCGACGCTCGCGCAGGTTCTGCAGGATGAAGCGCGGCGCAACGGTACGCAGCCGTTGCAGCTGCCCAAGAACCGCAGCCTCGAGGAGTGTTTCGAGATGTTTGGGCTCATCCACCAGGTCGTCGTGAGTCGTCGAGTGCTGCGCAGGATCACCATCGAAGCGGTGGAGGACTTCGCCGCGGAGAACGTCAAGTACCTGGAGCTGCGGTCCACGCCTAGAGACCTGCCGCAGGACGGAGCCACGCGTGCAGACTACGTGGACGAAGTGGTGTCGGCGCTCGAGGAGTGCCGCGCGCGAAAGGATCTGGATATTGAAGTGCGACTGCTGCTGAGCATCAACCGGAACCAGCCGCTGCACTTGGCGGTAGACACGGTGAACATGGCGCTCGAGCGCAAGAACAAGCAGAATTGTCCGTTTATTGTGGGCATCGACCTCAGCGGCAACTCAGAGCGCCCCGAATCGGAGTTCTTCCGCTTCGAGCACGTGCTGGAGCGAGCGCGAGCCGGTGGCCTCAAGCTGGCCGTGCACTTTGCCGAGCACTTTGACGACGACGAGTCCGCTCGGATCCTCAACTTCCGGCCGGACCGACTGGGCCACGCCTGCTGTCTCCCGGAGCCGCTGTACGCCAAGATGGTGGCGCTGCGGATCCCCGTGGAGATCTGTCTGACCTCCAACGTGCACACACTGGCCCGATACCGCAGCGACGGGGACTGCACGTGCTCGGCGGAGGAGAAGCACGAGACCTCAGGGCTGTGCGTGTGCGGCTTCACCTCGCACCCGCACGGCAAGCTGCTTGCCAACGAGCGCGGCCAGGAGCAGCAGGGCGTGTACCCCATGTGTCTCTGCACGGACGACTACGGCGTGCTGGACACGACTCTGTCAACCGAGTACGTACGCGCCGCGCAGGCGTTCGCGCTCAGCGAGGCGCGACTTCTAGATATCGCGCAAGCACCCATCGACTCTATCTTCGACCAGAGCCAGGTGCCGAGGCTGAGGGCGCTGTTTGCCAGGAACACATTGCAGTAGTCATCATTGTGTGGGTATCCATACGAGATGTCGGCGTTGGACATGTTTCAGTTCTGAGGATCTATCAGATTCGCCTGATTTGCGTCATCGGCGGGACTAAAAGTCGACACATCGACACATGCGAACAAACCTTAGAGACTCGTCCCAATTGTTTTGCCCATGCGAGTTTACCTGTTGCTCGTCGTCGCCCTTGCTGCTGCTGCGAGTGCTGTCGTCGCGAGCGAGTCAACGAACGCAACAGATGCCGCCGCCGCGCTGGTCTACAACATCCCGGAGTGCACCAACGACCAGCTGAATATCGGTGAAGCCATCTTGATAACGGAACCCAACACGCTGCAGTGCGAGGCCAAGTTCGGCATCACGGCTGGCATGCTGCTCCAGTCCGCCTCCATGGCCGACGAGCTGTGAGCTGCCTCAACGCGCTGCGCACGCTGTACGCAACGCTGCCCAACTGCCGCTACGAGCTGTGGGGTCTCAAGTACTCGGCCTCCAAGTTCCTCAATCACTGCGGCATCACCACAACCGCCTCGACCACCACATAACGCTGCCTCAAGCCGCGGCACCGCAAGAGTTTTGCGGCAAGACTGACGGGGATCGGCATATCCGACCGCTCCCCCAGCTGTCCTTTGCACTTCAAATAGTCGCGACCATTTTTTTTAGGGGAAATTGCTAATCGGTACCTACTCCGTGTGGGAATTTGCTAATCAATACCACTGCTGCTCTACAAGTGCTGGTCAGCATTGTAGCACTTTTGATTTCGACCAGGGTGTGTTCTGACTGCGTCCCATGACTTGATATCGCTGCTCGCTGAACCTGTACCGAAACGTGGTGACCGCGGAGGAGAACGTGATTAATCTCGCTGCGAATCACTCTTCTTGTGGTCTATAGGTCGAATACCAGTACCCATGTGTACACGGTTGCGCAGCACTACAAGCATTGAAGCGTTCGGTTGAAGGTACGGTGGCGCCATATTATCGCTATGCCTGTTTACATTCCGTGTTCCAGAACTCGCTTTCACTACGAAGGTGGTGCAAGACGACGGTAAAGGAAACATTATGTGGGTGTTTAGAGTTTAATGCATGCGATGTAATGAGTCTGTAAGGAAAGCCTTGGGCGCTCGGCGGCTCCTGGGGCCGCGGCTCGTCCTCTAGCTATCGATGCTGATTAGCGGAGAGAACAGCACGACGTTTGTGAGCTCGTGACGCGCGCACATGTCCAGCAGCTTCTGGCGCTGCGCCTCGGAGCTGCTGCTCACGGGCGAGAACTGCGCCGCGCGGCTATCCATGCGCGAGACCATCGCAGGGTCGGTCGAAATCAAAAGTGCTGCATGACTGATAAACACTTGTAGAGCAGCAATGGTACTGATTTGCAAATTCCCACACGGAGTTACCGATTAGCAACTTCCCCTTGAAACATTTTTTTATGTGTGTGTAAAAATCGTGCCGACTCTTTCATTCGCCAATTTGCCTACATCCGCCCAAGTCGCACTCCGAGCCATGCGAACATTCGTGCTGCTCGCTACCGTCGCCGCCGTCGCCTCGGCGCAGTCCAGCTCGCTGTCTTCGCTGTCGTCCGCGTCGGGTTCCTCCTCCCTATCGGCGGACCTCGAAGCCATCCCGGAGTGCAACACGACGCAGCTGAACGACGCCGAGACCACCCTGACCTCCAACCAGCGCGAGGCGCAGTGCGAGACGGCG
>JAHQIV010000790.1:0-16274 GCA_030463285.1 Phytophthora europaea
AAAAATATTTTTTTTAATTTTTTAATTTTGTTTAATTGAATATATTTATTAATTTTAAATTAAGGGAATATTTGTTACACCTATAATTGGGGTTTGAGTACAAATACATCGCTATCGAGTTTAGAAGGTTAACAGTTTTGCTATATTCTGAATTGATTGACGCACCACAGTACATAGTCCTTAACATCTGACTCAATCCGCTGCCTACCATCCAGCTGTGCCCGAGACGCAAGCGCACAAACGCCGATCACTGCTAAACAGCGATAACCCGAGTCGGATTTCGACCGATACATTAAGTACCGGTACCTGCACAATACGCTCTGCTTGTAGCGCGACGTTCTTGCACCTAAGACAACTCCTTTGGCCGGAGCAAAGAAGCCCAAGGCCTTGTTCGCGCCCGCGGTTGACGGGCAGCACCGATAAGACCCTGACTCATTAGGCGCCGGTCCAACCGACTCAGAACGAAAGCAAGATGTGCTCGTGCGGTTGCCGGCGTCTTAGACACGGCGCTCGAGCCGAGGTGTAACGCTGCGTGCCCGCTTCTAGCCGTCACTGCTGTCAGCCAGGAACAGGCACCTGGCAGCGAGCCAAGTCTCGCGTCGGCATAAAACCGAGGAACTCGATGCTTGGCGTGCATAGCCCCCCTCTGGTCCACCCACCAGACGATCCGAATCCTGTCCGCAACAGCAGCAGCAGGAGAACCTGCAGCCCGCGTTACATGCGTGATCGTTCATCTTACCAGGGGGCTACACACTACATCAACCCTGGCCGTCGTGGCGCCTCTGCCCACTTGTCAACACGAGCAGGAGGCGCAAATAGTCACGCGATGGCAGAACCCGTACGACGAGCGACTGCGCCGGTGCCTCCAACCCAAGAAGAGACACCCATTCACGCTTTTCCAAGACGCGCGACGGCTCCGGACTCGCGGGGGGCTCGGCACCGGTCCACCCTCCTGGAACCCACCTCACCGTCCATGCCGTCCGTACGAGAAACGATGTCCGTGTCGTCGTCACAGGCGACACTGGAGCCCGGGAACGTCGAGGGGTTCCGCCATCTCGCACACAGCATCGTGTCTCGAACTCTGGCACTCGAGTGCGAGTACGACCGAATGGGGCGCCCCGACCAAGACGAGCACGTCTGGAAGCTGCTCAAAAGGCAGAACCGCCTGCGGGTCTACAAGCGCAAGGCGCAGTCAACCGACCGACTGGACCAGAGTCGAATGGGGGGATCGGGGAATAAACCGACTGTCATTTGTGTCGGCTCCGTTGAGGGCTCGGTGGAAGATATCCTCTACGGTATCCACGCCAAGACTCGCAGCGAGATGGGGGCTACGATGCTCTTCATGGACAGAAACCCGCTAGACTGCGACGTTCTGTCCGTTCTGGACAGCGGGTCGAAGCAAGACCCGTTCCGACAGCTTGTAGTCAAGTACCTCCTCGCCGAGACGTTCGGCGACACGCGGGTGGTAAACGACCGTGACGTCTGCGCACTGGAGTCGATGGGGTTTGGCCACGACTCAAGAGGCCAGCGCTACGGATACTACCTCCTCCGAAGCGTGGACGTCCCCGAGTGCTCCCCGTTACCCGAAGACAGCGGCGTGGTGCGAGCCAGCATCACCATGTGCTGCATCTACAGACAAGTCCATGGCTCCGTCAAGGTGTACAGTAAGGCCAGGATTGACTTGGGAGGTTCCTTGCCTGCATTCATGGCGAGTGACGCGGCTACAGAGATTCTGCTCTCGACTGCGGAGGCGACGATAAGTGCAACATCCAAGCGTCTAACTTCGCTTGCGCTCCAGAACCAACGCACGAGGAAGACCCAAGAGTCCGAAGACCTAACGTCCTCTTCCGAGTCGGATCTGCTGCTGACCAGCTCGCGGTACACGAACTCGTACAACTTCCGCAGTGCCAAGTCCGTCTCCGTCATGGAGTCGTCGCGTACCGATGAGCTGCGTCCAAGGACGGCCGCCAAAACGCCGAGCAAACCATGCAGCGTATGCGGCAAGAAGCCCAAGATGGCCAAGCTCGTGCGCTCCACACACCGCAATTGCGGAGTATGCAACCAGTGCGTTTGCACCAAGTGCTGCGTAAAGCAGAAATTATTCGCGCGCTCGGAACCCGTGCCCATCGTGTGCTGTATGGTCTGCTTGCTCGCAGCCAAACAGCTCAACGTGGATCCTCGCGACCCGTTCCCAATGCTACCATGAACATAGTCCGAATTCCAATGTTATAAATATAAGTCATGTCCTGCCCGTTATCATACCTATCTACCAGTTGGAAGGCAAAACACGAGCCAGAGTGTCAGAGCTAAGAGCAACGCCAACGGTAATCCCATATTCTATTTTATATATAGAGTTGCTATCGCCAGCTATCGAAATTTAGAAATCACTGACAGCAATATATATGCATCGAAGTTTTTGCGATATGAACGAAGCTTAGCAAGAGTATGCGAAGGTGGCTGAGGAACTCCTGGATGAAGATGAAGAGGAGTGCACAGTTTCAAACATGTGCTGGATAGCTAGGCCCCCTTCGCCTACTCATTTAAAGTCTGGGGGGTTCTCGTCCTGGACGCACTGCCAACAAACGCCGCGACCCTCACGGTCGCACAGCGCGCTTAAAGGAGCAATATTTTGTCGCAGAACCAGTCTACGACACTACTGATTTTCTTGACGAGTAGAAGGAAATGTTTATTTTTAAGTGTGGCATCTCCAGATAGCGGCGCCTATTTTCGCTCCTATATTTGGCCTGGAATTCAGGATTCAATGACGATCCCAAATATAGCGGATACTTTTGGAATGCCGTTGGCAAACACGATCCTATTTTCAGTGCCAAATATGGCTTTAGAAGCGAATATAGAAGCACCGTTGGCGTTGCTCTAAGTATCACAAACTACATACTGAGCTAACCTACTTTTTGCGACGCTAACCTATGGAAACCGCCATCAAACCGACGCTTCACTCTTATTGGCCAGAATTGCTGTATCGGGTACCATGTACCCTATTTGGATGTGACTTCAGGTACAGTGTACCCTGTCGATGTGGCTTCTGTTGTGTAGTGAACATAGTTTTGACTGTATACTGCCTTTGTAAACCAATGGTGTATGCATTTATACAGGCTTGTGCGATTGCTTGCGCGTTGATTCGCATGGAATTTGGAGTAGAACGCACAATATCAAGTTGATACTGTACTACATGTTACAGGTCATGTTGATATTATATTAGTATCAACATGACCTGATAAACCAGATCTAATTTTTGGTGGAGAATGGCTTGCGGAGCCACAAGTTAATATAACGTCAGGCATTGCATTGCATCTTGAATCCAGCATGAAAAGCTCCCGCCTGCACCAACTGGTACCCTCGCGTCGTCAATGTGAACGTCTTGAAGTATCCAGCTGCGGGTGTAGCCCTAGAAGCTGTGGTTCCAGCGTCACCGTTTGTTTTTAGGTATGCACGGCCATCTAAATCAACACCAAACCAGGTGCTGCAGCCCTTTAGCTGCACTCCTCATGACTCTACCGCGTCCGAACGTACAGGACCTCCAGCTGTCAAACGACTTACGAGAGACCGTGAACTCGCCCATAGAGAGATGGCTTTCAATGATTTTCATGGAGCGGGACTTCATGTGGTCGCAACCTGTGGGGAGTGGACGGTCCTGCTGCTTGTGGCGAAAGTGAGCAAATGGCGACTAGCGACTCCGGCTCTGGAACTTGGTTGGAACCTGCGTCGCTAGATCTCCCGCGTCACTGTTTAAATTGAGCTCTTCCTCCCCTCCCACTTGTTCTTGTGTCATGGCGGGATCAATGTCCACCCGACGAGCAACCGACGACTGCATCCCTACGACTTCCTCGTCCAAGTCTTGCGTGCGGCGACCGACTGCACCGGAAGATCAAAGCTTCGACTCGAAAGCTGTTGCCCCCAAGAAGGTTGCAACCCCCAAGTTGAATCTCACGGACGGGGAGGTGCAGACGTTTAAGCACTTGGCACACAGTATCATCTCAAGGACTTTGGCGCAGGAGTGCGAGTACCGTCAACTTGGATGCCCCAAACCGAGCACCAAGGAGTGGAAACTACTCAAGCGACACGACGACTTGAGCGTGTACAAGCAGCGCCTGCCGGCTGAACAATCGTCTTCCAAGACGTACAACGTCATGTGTCTGGGCTCACTGGAAGGCTCACTCGAGGACGCCCTCTACGGCTCCCACTCCAAGAACCGCGACGACATGCTGGCGACCGCAGCGTATCTACACCGCAGCCACATGGAGTGCGCAGTGCTGAACGTCCTCGAGAGCGGGTCGGATGAAGACCCGTACCGCCAACTGTCCTTGAAGTGGTTCATCGCCGAGATGTTCGGCGACGCGCGTCTGGTGAACCACCGCGACTGGTTCAACATCGAATCGATTGGTATCACGACGGACGCTTACGGACACCGCTACGGCTACTTCCTGGCCAAGTTCGCCGACCATCCTGGCTGCCCCCCGATGCCCCAAGACAGTGACGTGGTACGGGGCAAGATGGGCATGTGCTGCATCTACCGACAAGAACCGGGCTCTCGCACCGTCGACGTGTACGCAAAGGGGTCCATTGACCTCGGCGGCGGGTTGCCAGCTTTCGTCAACAGCGGCGCGTCCTGTGCCATGATGTTCAATATGGCCGTGTCCATGGAAAGCGCCGAAGGGAAGCGCCTCACCAAACTCGCTCTGATGCACCACGAGAAGCGAGCGAAAGCGAGGGACGAGTTTGACGTGGAGCGGTCTCAAAAGGACACGACGGACTCGTTGGCTGACTTGCTGGCCGCGTCCATGATCTCGTCCTCCACGAGCTCTTCCAGTGACTTCAGCTTCAAGGAGCCGAAGCTTTCTCGGGAGCCTTGCCACGTCTGTAGGAAGAAGCCAGTCATGTCGAAGCTTGTTCGATCCTCCCACCGAAGGTGCGGCATCTGCAGAGAGCGAGCGTGCAGCAAGTGCAACATCAAGAGGAAGTTGTTCGGACGCACAGGCCCCGTGAATGTATCGTGCTGCAAGGTCTGCATCATCGAGTCCAAGCGGCTTAGCATAGACCCACGCGACCCCTGTCCAGTCCTCCAGTAAATGGTGTCAGTCCAGTCAATAGATTCGTAGTTGTCAAGTGTGTGTGTGTGTGTGTTCCCATTGGTTTTTTTACTTGACTTTACTGTACGACTTGTAGAAGTTGTGGTACTGGTTGAGGATCGACTGGTACGGCTCCGGAATCGTCTTCGCCTTCGGGTCTAGTTTGAATATCCGGATGTAGATGCGGTCCGGGTTACCGTCTTTCATCATCCACCGATTGAATTGAGCGACCTGCAAACTCTTGGCGATATTTTCCGTACCGGGCACCGCCTTCGCTGCTTCGAGCATCTTCGCGAGTGGTTCATCTCCATACGCCCTTGTGAACGTCTTGATCATCGTCGTCTCACCTCCCGGGTTCATGAAGTTGAAGAGGTTCAAGTAGGTAGTCCAAGCATCCAGATTCACGTTGCTGAGCGGGTTGCTCGCAGCTTGGTCGAGCTTCAAGAGCTTAAAGACGTCGCCCGGGGTTAGCTGCTCGCGCCGCCAAACCCTCATCTGTTGGGCCTGCAATTTGACCGCCCTGGCTGCCGTACTCGGGTCCTGTTTCGCTACTTGGAGCATTTTTGCCACGGCATCATCTCCGTAGGCTGCTGTGAATGTCTTGATCAGGCTTGTCGCTTGGTCCGGGTTTTGGTGGCTGAATCGGCTGATGAAGTTGACGAACACATCCACATTGGGGCTCGTGAGGAGGTTTTCCACTCCCTTGTCAAGCTTTAGCAGTTTGAAGACGTCGTCGACAGATTGTCCCGAATGAGGCCACTGCAAGGAGGTGAGGGAGTTCACTCGTTCTTCGTTGCCTGCTTTTTCCGCTGAGTTTCCAATCCTCAGCCGTCTTTGGGCGACAGCATGTTCACGAACAAACACATCGGGTGCGGTCCTTGTCGAGTCCGTAGCCACTGCGGCGGTTGTCGACGCTGCAATAACAACCAGAAGTGCTAAAAAGTAGCGAGGTACGACTAGCTTGGCTCTCTCGGACATGCTTTCAACCAGGATAGAGTGTAAAATGAGGGGCCGGAGCCTGGGCCAGTGGCCTAGGTCGACTGAGACACGCTCTGACTCGAACCGTATGCTGGATCATCGGAAGGTGAGCTGATGCACAAGACGCTTGTGAAATATATAGGATATGCTCACTAATTTTCGAATTTGGGTCACCTACCGAATGGCAACACAACAATTGAACCTGCACTACAAAGGAGAGGAACACGCCAGGGCTGTCCATAGCTTGGGAATGTTCGCGTGCAAAGCAATTTTGTACACGATGTCTAGAGCATTGGCTGGGACACGAAATCTCCAGTAATCGCCTCGAAAGTTACAAGAGTTATTTTTCCGCGAGACAAGCACCACCCACATTAAGATTGCAGGGAGGTACAGCAAGTGGAGAATCGAGAACACAACGACGTTAAGTCACCTATGGTGGGCCATACCATTGGTTTAAAGTAGGGAGGGGGTGAAAGCACCTTGCTCGGCCGAGCCTAACCAACGCCTGTGGTTTAAGATCCGTGTGCGCAGCACGCGGGCTTAAACCCAGGACCAAGCACGGTCACCTCTGGCTCGGCTTAGGGTTCTGTCACCGCTCTCGGGGTTTTCGGGGGTGAGGCTTGGGTGTAGATTTCCTGTCGGCCACTCCGAGTTTGGTGATTTGCAGTGCGATGACACCCGTCTTCACTTTGAAAACGCATATGGCGGGGTTATGCTTTTCTAGCGGGTTTATTGGAGTTATGGGTGCACCAAGCCGTTTAAGGTGCTCCAAGCGTGTCGTGTTGTCGTAGTTAAGGGGGCAGTAACGCCATTCGGTTTGTGATGGAAACCAACAGTACCCAAACGGGCAAACGGGTAACGCAACCTTACAAGTAACCAACCGCCCGAGTCCAATGAGCGACGGTTTGCTTCTCCCACCCAACGTCGAGCGATTAAGCAGCCGCGAGATTGGTGTCGTGGTGGCTCGCAGTCCAGCGCGACCGAGCTACGTATTCGATGCAGCAACTCTATGTTTTCCCGCCGATACGTCCCCCGCCTCAACAACCCGCTTCCACAAAGAACTGTGTCCTAGCGCGCTCAGGCAACCAGATCGTTGATTCAGTCGACCACACAAAGCACTCAACGAAGTCCGCCGCCTCACCCAGTGACGCGAGCCATCGCACAAACCCGGCTCTGCAGAAACAATACTTCTGATGCACCGACGGCGCAGCTGCCTGACTCAACGACAATACAGGAAGTAAGTTGAGGACAAGACATATTATGATAACCGACCACTATGTCCTATTTTTTTGCAAATCAATCGCTTTAAGTGCTTATTAAGCGGATGAACCCTTGTTTTGATATATATAAAATAGGATGCCACTCCAATTTGGCGTCCCCCGTCCCTGTTCATATATCGCGGGTTGCCGTCGATTTATAAGCAAACGCTCCGAATGCCTGGTATCAGCTGGGCATTCTGAGGGCAGCTTGTATATATAAACGGCGTCCCAGAGCAACGTGGGCTGTGAACTCGAAGCTGTAGCATATATAAAAATCCCTATGGGCACATATAATACTTATCTCCCCCTATATTATGTGCGGAGCTACTTTTGCACGAGTAGTAGCTGCTTGCACTCGTAGTTCTGGCTGCTGCACCTCTGCGGCTATTTTAATGAGCCCAGGAGCAGAGCATTCATTAGCATATGGACGAGATTTGCATATGGACGTTCTATCGCCAATCCTAGGATTTAGTATTTTCCGTACCCCTTTTTATATGTTTTCTACCCCTCCTTATCAGATTAACTGGACTGGACATCTTTGTCCGTTTTCACAATATTTCCTGGCAAAAGAAGTCGATCGAGTGCGTAACGAGATCCGACGTCTTGAAAGGAAGAAGACCCTCGCTTCGAAGGGAAATCTGACTAGTGCGAGTCCATTGAGTCTTATGGTGGAGTATTTCAACCGTTCCACCTGGGCCTCGAAGTACAGGATCTGGACGGTAGCACGCCGCTGCTTCTAGGTGAAGATCATGCGCAGATGCGATACCTGCAGAGAGTCCTGGCGTCGGACGTCGCATCGAATTGAGGGTTAGGCGTACAGGCGCTGCTGGAAGATTGGAGAAACGTATCGCTGCACCACGACCAGCTGGAGCTTGTACTTGTGAAGCTGGACTACGGGGCGCTGACGCGAAGATTTATACTACCATCACAGAACGAGTGCTCCACAAGGCACTTGCTGGCGTAGATAGATGCCCATGGCGTGGACATCAACTTGTCTCCGCTTACTTCGAAGCTAATACTTGGCCAGCGACTTGATATCCCAACCTGTGTGCGCTTCGAATGGGATGAAACGAAACGCCAATTTGCCAGTGTCCAGTATCAAGTCGACATGTTGGGCCCGTGGATGAGGCTACTCGGCAACGTGGAGGAAGCGTCCATACTGATGAATAGCACACTTGCTATTGTTTCTTCTCCGCATCCACATTGTTGGGGTGGGGTGGGGGGGGTCTGCATGTACAGTATAAGTTTGCATAGTGTACTGTTACTACGAATAAGGTGCTTTAAATACAATCGACACGGCTTCTTCGAACGCACATACTCATGACAGTACATGTATAATACGGTAGACTCGAACACACGACGTTTATGAGTTTGCAGCACATTGTATTGACAATTACTCTAATGCATGCATGGCTTAGACACGCCGAAGCAGTGCATTCGCTGCTTCGTTTGCTCGTAGCTTCGTTTTGGCCATTTCAGACGCCTTCTTGGAGTTGGAAACGGCCTTGAGCCACATTTTTTTGTATAAACCCATCATATCCGTGCTCAATGAGGGAATTAGCACGGCCACCTCATCGGGACTTTGTTTGGCCTTGATCAAATGTTTGAACTGGTCAAGCTGGAGACTGAACCCCATGTCTTTCACTGCTGGGATATCGCTTCTCCTTGCCTGTTCCAGCATCTTTGCTACATTGTCGTCTCCGTGCTTAGACGTCAGGAACTTGGTCACCGTCGTAGCTTCACCTTTGTTATTCCTGTTGGTTTCGGTCATGTGGCCGAGCCAAAGCTTGAACTTGCGGCTATTTAATAGCTTCGGATTGTTGATCAAGTCCTCCAGTTCCATCTTCTTGAATGCTTCTTTTAAGGACAGTCCCTTAAGGACATCATCGACCTGATCGTCCATAACAGCGATCTTCGATGCGACCTTCGTCGTCGAGGCTTTAGTCGAGATCTTCGCTGCGGTGTCGGGTTTAATCCAGGCCTTCAATTTCGAAAAGTCGAAGATGAGAGCCCTTTCCTCTCCATTGTCTTCGTCCGCATTGGCGGAGGCTCTCAGAAGTCTCTGGGCGGCAACATCGCCTCCGGTACCAGTGAACGAACGGGCTTGGGTCGTCTTCAAGTCCGTAGTCGCCGTGACATTAACACAGATCAGAATGGCGGCAGCAGCCAACAGAAGCATAGACTGAAGACGCATTGCAGGACGGCGAAACTTGTTCTTGAGAGGGATGGAGCGAGAGGCAAAGTGAGAGACTCGAATGGACAGCAAATTAATTCTGCCAGAGCACCCTTTACTGTACCTACCTTGTGAATCATTTTGTCGTAATCGAGCAGATGCTTTCCGAGCACCGCATGCTAATTATTTCTTATCTCGGGATGGTGATTATACCCTCTATAGTTTAATAACCTTTAGTTTCACTGGATAGTATTAGTGTTGTATCAAAGTGATGCCATTATCATTGATATGCTGCGTCAATTAATAGTGCAGAGAAAAACGTTGAGATTGCTGCATTCGGATACCTAACGGACAAACATGCGATCATCAGATCCAGCAGCTTTTACAGCCCCATATTTTATTATAATAACTCTATTTGAAACTCTATTTAATAGAGTTTCTCATATTTTAATATATTGTGCCTTTCTGTCTTTTTGCGCGTCCTTCAGGGGACTTTAGAAGGTACTTTTTTACTACTGGGGGGTACTTATATCTTAGGATTTGACATGTAAAACATAGTAGCCACCTGCTACCAGGCAAGTGCCCTCGAAGCTAGCCAAGTACCTACCTAGCGCTAACGTGTAGCTACCGGGTATTTTCGCTAGCAATATAGACATTTTTGACCATGTAATGTCGTCCATCTACTTAGCAAAAGGATTCTGAGCTCCGGCTGTTTCGTGTCGCTCTGCTTTGTTGCCAGTCTTGCAAACGCCTACCTTCGTAATAGGCACCTATAAAGGTATCTCCTTTGTTGAAAAGCCCGATTGGCCGCTTTCAGCGCTGCCAAAACGGGCTTTCTCTCCCCTTGCAGGGCTTCGCAAAGTCTTATGAGGGTGCTTCCGGGAGGATTTGCCGGCTACGCTAATCTGTACTTTCGTGGTGTTAACTTGGTGCGATCACCCTAACCCGCTGTCAAAAAAGATAGTTTTTCACTGCCGTCTGGCCAAAAGAGATGAAAGGCACAATAATACTTTTCTATTTAATATACAGGTAGGCTCCCCAACCCCAACGAAATACATCTGACTGTGATGTTCTGGCAATCAGCCTCCTTTAAACTCAAGTAAGCCGTAGCAAGCCCGCGCGGGGAGCCCGCGAAGCAGGGCCACGCGGTATTTGCGTAGGCGGGCCCAGCGCCGAGCATTCCAGCGAGCCGAGCACTGCGCTCACCAGGTGAGAGAATCTTTTTTTTCGCAGGAGCGCAGCTGGGCAAAGCATTACCCTTTGGTGTCATCCGTCTCCGAGTGAATTCAAGTCCCAGGATGCATTAGGTATAATGGTGTTTGCACTTGAATTCAGTAAAGACTCTCCACCCGCTCTTTTCCAGATTGTGTACGTGGAAATGAAGGCCCGATTGAGTAGATATCAACAAAAGCACATCTTTAATAAATCCATCTTTATCAATAATCTATTTCAAGTAGGGTTCACAATGAAGCCTTGCGTATAATAATCCACCCGAAGGTGATCATTAGGGGTGGAGAAATCCGCTAATAATTCAAGGGAAAATGACCAAAGACGTATGAATTCGGTCGGTATTGGTCTATAGGTGTAAAGTTGTGACGGTATGCGTGTTCGGTATCCAGCTGGAAATATAAAGTCTAAAGAGGTATGCTTGGTAATGCAAAGAGTGTCTGAGTATGTATGAATCCCGAGGACGTGAAGTTGCTTGTCTGTGATGGCAATATTCAGCTGAGATCATGCCTCAAAAGATCGCTTCACTCTCACTTTCAAGCGTTCGATCAGCCCGACAAGCTCCTAGAGTATTAAATATTCTAGGAGCGCGCAAATTTTGTGTTCTCTCCACCCGACAAACTCGCGGCGGAATAGCACCGGCCCTTTCGCTTGGCACCTACCTCGTTCAGCAATTATGGTTGGCCTCTCTGCCAAGCTGCTTCAGTACGAAGATACTCGTACGTGTCGCGTCGTTAATCGTGCGGCCCTCTGAACATCGATTGACACAGGAAATAAGGTCGATCGTGGTCTAGCTAGACACCAGACACGATAGTATCGTCATGATACGGGTCGTACAGGTCGCAGAGAGAATGATAATGTCCAAGAGCACCACGCTCCTCACGATCATGCCGCTCATCAGGGTTGTGACGATCAAGGTGTTCGGGGCGGGCAAAATGAAGACGCCTGAGATGGCACCGATCGTGGTATTGGCCAAGGGCATCACGCTCAACACCATCATGACGCTCGGCATGAACATGACGAACACCACGCTCGTGACGGGTGGGACGACGGCAATGATCACAGTGGCTTGCTTCTATTTGTGGAGACCAAACAGAACTTGAAGGTCTAGTGAACGTTAGTGTTCTAGAAGTGCACGGAGTTGGCGAAGTAGATCGCACTGAAATGTCGTCATAATTTAAATTGTATGATAACCCTTCGTAAGCCAGGAATACTGTGACACCGAATTGTTATGATAGATCGCTTCCGCGTACCACATGTACTCGTATTGATTGAATTCATAAATACGACGGTGTGTTGCGGGTTGTCGAAATGGTGCTGACCGAAAGAATCGCTTGGTGATTCTCCGTTGTGCTAGTTTAGCAAAATATTAGCTTAGGTTAATTAAATGACATTGGAGGGTAAGGCAAAGTGCCCGAGTGGCCGGCACTTTGTCAATGCTGGGGTGCTTTTGTTGAAAACTTCAACAGCAACCCCGCCGGCTACCGCGAGCGAATCCGCCTGGCGCGAGAGCGCTACGAGAGATTCTCGAAGCGGCCCAAGATTGAGCGGCTGTACCGGGGTGCAGTCGAGGTCGGAATTCCTTGCGCGGTGCCGTCTGGCACTGCGTGCGAGCACTGCCGTCCCGGGGCAGTGCGTCTGTCTGAACGAGACATTAACGGGTACACGGGTGTCCGTGTGCCTGAAGAACTTAAGACTCTGCGTCCAAGCTTAATTGCGCAGCTGTCTTCGAGTGTTGCGGGTGACCGCAACACTCAGCCGAGGGCTGTAGGCGACTACAGCTCTCGCTCAAGTTTTACGCCCTTCGGCGGAGGTGGCGGTGGCGGGCTTCGTATCCCGTCACCATTTCCGGAACGTCTTCTATCAGGACGTTCCACAGCTCACATGTATCATGGTTCGGATAGAATCCTCTCCAACGAATACGAAAATGATCCGGACCTTGGGTCCGGATCTGATGATCAATAATTCGCTGGACGATCCAGCGAGTTTCCCCCGTGCATCTCGCAGTGGGGGCGGAGGCGGCGGGAAGACGCCCCGGGTCTGATCGTCCTGACCCCTGGGACCGCTTCGAGGCTTTGGAACGCCTCCAGGCGCTTGAGCTCGCTGCCTTGAGACAGGTGCTGAATCTGTTGAAGGCTCAGCTCTCTCAGGTCTCGCAGACTGCTTCGAACGTGCAAGTCGACCTCGGGTCGAAGCTGGCCTTCGCGAAGAAGCGCGTCGCCGCGCTCGAGCAGGCGTCGGCGGGTCACCAGGAATAGGTGGCTCGTGTTGCGAGTAAGGCTTCAGCCGCCCAACGTAAAAGGTTGGGTGGAGGCGCATGCTAGACGGTATGTCTAGCGTGTACGCGTTGCCATGCTTCGCCAACACGGTGAAGGGTCCGATGATGCGCGGGGCAAGCTTGCTTGCTCCGAAATCAGAAACTGCAATGTAGCTAGGTTCTGTGTAGTGTGGTGTAGGAAACGTCAAGTTTGGTGGCACACACAGGTACCCGGTACCAAAAAGTCTTAGGATAACAGGGATACGGTGACTACTCGGCTGACGGGTACGGAGTACCATCCGGATAACCCAGTATCCGAACCATCTGAGATCGAGGAGTCGTCGAGCTCGGCGAAGGCTCGGCCGAGATCCGAAACCACTCTATTTCATTAGGCATTTGTATTGGAACTTAGGAACAGTAGAGGCGTCCCTTCAGGACGCCCGGAAACACGTAACAACAAACAGAGCAGAATTTTCCTAGTCCAAGACAAGTGTACACTCTTCCGGTAAGTCCCTGCACAGGGCTGGGGTATGTCTGCCATTGATACCTGAGAGGCATACGCTTGTAAGGTACCAACAGGTAGCGCAAGAGATAACGTCGGCCCGGGGAGGGCAGTCTCGCCAAGCGCGAAAAAAAAAGACTCGCCGAAGCCGGCGAGCCGGTGGGCCTGTAAGTCCCACGACACCGTAACCTTTTAGCTGAGCTGCTTTTGAACTCGGCGACTCGTGGCTGATCCATCCATTGGTGGACGGCACGGGGTTAAAGAACGGAGACTGCCCAGTTCAGGCGAGTCTCTGGAGAGTTGAACCGGTTGGTGGAACTCGGCGAAGGACTGCCCCGGCTGGACCGGACCGTTGGGGACCCAAAGACGAACCCCGCGCAGGCCAACGAAAGCCGACTAGCTCGGCTATTGATGTTGGTTGGTTGCTAAAGATCCACATTTGACGATTCGTGTGTTTTTACAATACCACAGTAGCTGACAGAACTAATGAACCCACTTTGAATTCATTTGTGTTTCCCCTGCCATTGTTGTCTGCGTTCAACTTCTGTCGATCGACAGAAGCCGCAATAGCATCTTGCACAAACCGTATGACGGCTTGTCGCCGCTAGACAAAGTCCATTGCCTTCGAGCTGAACTCTTTGTTCAGCTCGTTGTCCTTGTTCACAACAGGCCCGGCCTTTGTGTGGTCTTGATTGCTGTTAAGAGCGTCTACGCCGGGCGTAGACACTGTGCTCTCGTCGATTGGACTGCGCGCAGTCCGTGCGCGCGTCGTTCCAGCTGATATATTGCTCGTATCAGAGTGTTCATTCGGTTTGGAAGAAACCGGATACCCTCCCCCACTTAAGGAAGGAGCTACCGCACCGAGTACGGTCGGTACGCGTGGATGCATCATGGCGTTCACGTAAACCGGTGTGTGTCCTGTCGAGACATGCACCGAGTTGTTGATGGCGAGCTCCGCCATCGGCAAACAGTCGCTCCAGTGACGGAACGAGTGAGTGTAGCTCTTCAGTGCGTCAACCAGTACTCGGTTGACGCGCTCGGTTTGTCCGTCGGTCTGTGGATGATCCGCAGTCGACATCGACAACTGCGTTCCAAGCAGTTCAAACACTTCTTGCCAGAAACGCGCTGTGAAGCGCGGATCACGATCTGACACAATGTCGATTGGCATGCCATGGTGTCTGAACACCATGTCAACAAACAGACGTGCCGTCTGCTTGGCTGTCACCTCGGCTGGAACTGCGGCAAGATGCACCATCTTGCTGAAGCGGTCGACAAAGACCCCAATACCAGTCCTCCGCTTGTTATCTGGCGGAAGACCAAAGACAAAGTCCATTGAAATGGACTGCCAACACTCCGACGGAGTCGGAAGTGATTGGAGTGGAGCCTGCGAGAAGGGCGTAGGCTTCACGCGCTGGCATACCTCGCAAGAACGAACGTACTTGCGTACCCACTTGAACTGGTGACTCCAATAGAAGTCACGCGTGAGAAGTAAGTATGTCTTCTCACGACCGGGATGTCCCGACGTCGGGGCATCGTGATACTCGTAAGTGATAGTGAGCTTCAGCTCATGATCGTCCGGCACGACAATGCGATCAGCGTCGCCGTCGACTGCGCTGTAAAGCAGCAGACCATTGTGTACACGATAACGGTGTGGCCGACGCGCTCTCGCGTCGACCTGACTATGCGGTGCACAAGGCCGACGCCAATGCAATTGGCGTCATAAGGACGACTACTCCCTCATCGGCTTTGTTAGACGATGTGACGTCCGCATACACAAACGATGCGGACCCGAAGCAGTTGTTGGACTACTTCGCTGCACCTGCTGACAAGTCTCGTCAGAAGCTGGCGAAACACCTCCGTGCCCATGTGTGAGATGTGCGGCGACTTGATCGCCGTACGCAATGATGCGTGGTCGGTGTAGACCACGAACGGTCTACTCCCAAGTAGATACACTCGAAACTTTGCGAGTGCATACTTCATGGCAAGGAGCTCCTTGTCATGAACCGGGTAGTTGCGCTCAGCTGGCTTCAGCTGACGCGACTGATAGTAGACCACGCGATCACGTCCCTCGTGACCGTGTTGCATTAAAGCGCATCCGATTGTGAAATCAGACGCGTTACACACAACGTGGAACGGGCGATCTTGGTCGGCCACCGCCAAGATCGGCGCCTCAGTCAAGCCCTGCTTGACTGCATCGAAGACCTGCTGACAATCAGCAGTCCAATCCCATGCAGCATCCTTCTTGAGGAGCTGCGACAGCGGGCGAATCTTGCCCGCGTAGTTGCTCACGTACTTGCATAAGTACGTAGCGAGTCCAAGGAACTGCCTCAGTTCCTTGACGTTTGAAGGCGTAGGCCATTCATTGATCACTCTGACCTTTCCCGGGTCAGGGCGTACGCCGTTCTTCCCTACGAGACACCCAAGCACGGGTATCTCGCTTGTCGTGTAGGAACACGATGAAAATCTCACTACCGTGCGGTATGAGTCCCACCAACAACATACGTCTTCCCGCAAGGGGTCAACGATAGTTGGATCAAAACCTGAGGTCCAGGAACGATCCCTTACACCGGGTTGGTTGCAAGCCTCTGTGTACCGAGTTTGTCTTCGGTCAACTCAAAACCTGCACTAACTAGCCACGAGCGAGGGCTAGAATGCAATATAGCGCTTTCGCGCAACCCTCTGCAGTCTCTCAGATGAAAGGGTACCGGCGGATTAGGCCTTATACAACGGGGACCGAGGCAAGCCTCGGTCGGTAGTAGAATATACTTTAGGGGAGTTAACCCCCCCCCCC
>JAHQIV010000791.1:0-16258 GCA_030463285.1 Phytophthora europaea
CGTGTACACGGCCAATGCGCGCTGGCCGGCCTTCCGCAATCGCCTGAACACGAGCGCCAAGACGGCGCTGGTGATCTCGCCCTTTCTGGGCGCCTTCACGCTCGAGGCCGAGATGCGGCTCATGCACGGCGCGCGCAACCCGGAGCGGTACTTGGCCAGCATGGACGGCACGTACGTGGAGCCCAAGCAGGAGGCGTCCAGGCTCAAATTGTGGCAGAAGAGCGCCAACTTCCTGTACGACCACCCGTACCGCGCCCTCATCACGGTGGGCGCCCCCCTCGTGGGCGGCATCTACGCGTACCAGCACCTGAACAAGGGCATCTCGGCGTCGCAGCAGATCATGCACACGCGTATCTACGGCCAGGCGTCGGTTGTCGTGCTGCTGCTGAGCTCCATGGCGTTCCACGACTACATGGCCAAGCGCGGCAAGTTCACGGCCGAGGACAACGAGCAGTAAGCCATACACCGGCAAAGACCAGCTCTCTTGTCCCTGTCTGGGCTAGACTCGTTTTGCAGTGACAAAAATACAGCAACACATTTTTATTATCTAATACTGGGAGGGGTTTCACGCTCCATGACAAGCCACGTACCTCTGGGACGTTTCTCGATTGCTGCCGTGGTGCCTTCAATTGGAAGAACGCAGTGCACTCAACAGCGCGAAGTTTCAAGATGACGGCCAAGCCTCTCGTTCGACCGAGCGATGTGGACGTGCAGTCGTTGGTGATGCCGCTGCCGCAGGGCGTGGAGATGCCCCGCGCTGCGTCTCATCGTGTCTCCGCCAAGTCAGGACGTCGACGCAGCAGCAGTGGCAGCAAGAAGAACTCGTCCAGCAAGTCCGCGCACAACAGCAACGCGAACACCAACCGCCCCGACGGCTCGCGCATGACGCAGCAGCAACTGCACGTGTGGGAGCCCGTGCTCACGCTCGGGTGGTCCATTGGCATCTGCTTCACGATAGCAACCATGTGCATAGCGCTCGGTGTCGTGATTGCCTACACCTCCAGCACACTCACAACACTCCGCGTGGTCTACGACGGCAACCCAGGAACCGAGGCCGCCAACGCTGTCCAGACCGACGGCAACGTCACGCAGCTCTCGAACTGCCGGCTGGACTTGGCTGACGACGCCAACTCGTTCCACGCCGACCACACGTGCTTCGTGAACCTGAAGTTGCCGAAGGAAGTCAAGAGCCCCGTGCGCGTGTTTTACGAGCTGGACGGCTACTACCAGAACCACCGGCGCTTCGTCTCGTCCATTATTCGCACGCAGTTCACGGACGAGTTCCGCCCCGACACCGGCACGTCCATGCTCGAGTGCTACCCCATGAAGACGGCGGTGTCCGAATTGTGCACTGTCGGTGCATGCGAGTCGACCTCAGCCGCCAAGCAGCGCGAGCTCTTCCCGTGCGGCATCGTGGCCAACACTTTGTTCAACGACATTTTCTGGCTGCACGAGGGGCTTTTACCGTCGGGCGACAAGCTCTCGCGAACTGACATGACGTCTAAGGGCATCGCACGGACCTACGCAGCACACAACAACAAGAACCCGACATGGGACGTCTCGTCGAACACGTACCTGCCCGTGTGGCACAACCCCAACATGAGCCGCATCATCCCGCCGCCTAAGGGCCCGACGGCTCCATACATCACTGCGGACTACACGAACAGCACCGCGTGGGTGCACGACGCGCTTGATCCGGACTATGGCGTGGGCACGGGGGTTGAGAGTGAGTTCTGGCGCGTGTGGGTCGAAGGCGCCGCCACGCACCCATTCCGCAAGCCGTACGGCCGCATCGAGCGCGATCTGCCCGCCAACACGACGCTCACGTTCGCCGTGCAGTCCAACTTCTTTGTGCGGTCATTCAGCGGTAGTAAGGCGTTGGTGCTGGAGGAGGTGGGATGGTTCGGCAGCGCCAACTACTTGCTTGGCGGGTTCTTCCTGGGTGTCGGTGGCATCTTCTTCTCCGCCGGAGTGTTCTTCACGGGCCGCAAGCTGCACAACCCTCGCGCGCTCGGAGACGCCGCAGCTTTAACCTGGAAGAAGAAGACGCAGTAGTTGGGGCTGGGCCCACGAGGATAGTTGAATAATGGATGAATGACACGCAACAGGAGCTCAGGTCTGCTGCACACTGCCCCAGTGTCTTTCGGCGACAAACCAGCGTGATCACCTTGATTGCGCTGCAGTCCCGGCTTTGTTTGAAAATCTGACGCACCATAGTTGATGTTTGTCTACCGGGTAGTCATAAAAGCTGTTCACCTCAGCGGAACGATTACGCATGGCCCGTCCCTGCCACTTCAGCCCCACGTAGGTTCTCTTGTGACGCGACTGACTGTCACCGTTGAAGTGCTCTACTCCTCTGCTCCTCTGTCCGACCTCGCACCATCGAAACGCCAAGTCGGCAGCCATTCCTCAATTCAGCGCGTTGACACCAAGTCGTTCTCCACATCACTTCCAAGCATCATGACCTCCATCGACCACAACGCGTCCTGGGAAGCTGGGAACCCCAACGAGCGCCGTGACGCCATCTCCTGGCACGCCTACACGAGCGGCATGAAGACTGGCACAGTCGTCTCCTCCGTCGTGGGCGCTGGCGTGCTCGCGGCCAACAAGCACTGGCCTGCCTTCCGCAACCGCCTCAACGCGAGCGGCAAGACGGCGCTAGTCGTCATGTCCTTCCTCGCCTCCTTCACGGTGGAAGCCGAAAGCCGACTCGTCCACGGCGCACACAACCCGGAGCGGTACATGGCCAGCATGGACGGCACGTACGTCGAGCAGAAGCAGGAGGCGTCCAAGCTCAAGGCGTGGCAGCGGGGAGCCAACTTCCTGTACGACCACCCGTACCGCGCCCTCATCACGGTGGGCGCCCCCCTCGTGGGCAGCATCTACGCGTACCAGCACCTGAACAAGGGCATCTCGGCGTCGCAGCAGATCATGCACGCGCGTATCTACGGCCAGGCGTCGGTTGTCGTGCTGCTGCTGAGCTCCATGGCGTTCCACGACTACATGGCCAAGCGCGGCAAGTTCGGCGAGGAGAAGGAGGGAGAGGAAGAAGCTCAGGCCTAAAGACGCAGTTAGGACGAGGCAACGCACGTGCCACCTAGGGACCGATCATGGAGTGGAGGTGTGTTGCAGTAGAATACATTGTTTATTTCGTTATCCTTGCAGTTCGGATCGCCTCGCACACGAGGCCTTGAGCTCTACGACGCAGCGAGCGTGTTGAGTCGCGTCAAGTTGGCGGCGATGTCTTCGCACGCGCTGATGAGGCAGCTCATGAGGATGAAGTCTTCCATTGTGACGTACTGGTCGTCGTCGTCGAGTGAGCGCAGCAAGAGCTCCCCGTAGCTCTGCTTCAACGTCGCGGCAGCCTCGTTCAAGGAAAAGGACTCGACGTTGAGCAGTGCGACGCCGGCACTGTCGGTGCGATTCTGCGCCCACCACCGCCGACGACTACTCTTAGTGACGTTGATACTTGGTGGGGCTACGTCTCTCTCGTCGCCGCTGCTTCCGAATAGATACGACCCGATGCCCGAGGAGGAAGACGGCGGAGTAAAGAACATGGTCGACCGAGGGGGAAGCACTCTTGAGGTGGACGCAGGCAGTGTCAAGATGGCGTCACAAGTAGCTGTGCTAGACTCCAACATGTCAACAGCGGAGCTGTCGTCCGATACATCCATTGAGCAAGCGGCTTCGCGTCTGTGACTGTGGGGCGGCTGATCTCGTAGCTGATGAACCGAGTTGCTGGGGATCATCTGCGTCGTGTTCTCATAGATCTCGAGCTCAAGCCGAAAGCCGTCGTTGAGGGCCTGCATGAACTCCGCGAACGTGATCAATCCGTCGTGGTTCTTATCGACGAGTCTCATGAATTCGTCCACGTATTGGTCCATGTGAACATCCCCCTGATCTCCAGTGTACGGCATGAGCTTTTCTAGCAACACACCCAGCTCTGAGATATCCACAGTCCCGCTGCGGTCTTTGTCTGCGATTCGGAACGCCTCCTTCATCTGCAGGTAAATCGCGTAGTCATCGGCCGTTTTGTACGTGAAGTCCTTGCTAAACAGCGTACCCAGTGACTCCAGAGACTCCACAACCACAGACTCGTAGGCATTTTGACTACGGTCCCACCTAGCCTTTGCCACAGCCGGCGTTGCGTTTGAGGGTAGTGGCGGCAAAGGCGCTTCCGGAACCAAATCCTCGGTTGTTGGAGCTATAGCCGTAAAGTAGACGGTCTCTGGTTGTTTGGCGCGCTCTTCTTCTTGCTCTTTGAATGCAGCGGTGCACTCGTCATTGAGACTACCAGCATGTCTGCGTTTTAGGCGGTAGCCTTCGTGATCGCAGTCCATACCCGACCGCTCTTGCCATTCAACGAGATCTGAGAGCAGTCGAAGTCTATCGAGCAGCGTCCAGCAGACAGCTAACACTTGCGTGTACTGCTCATTGGAGAACTTGGATTTCCACAAACTGGGCTCAGCAGTGGCATCATGCACGAGTTTCTTCTGTTGCTTCACGATGACTGGCAACGTGACGGAAAGCTCCTTGTGCAGTGATCGAGTATCTTCTTCATCTAATCTCGCAGTAGCAGGGTTCACTGAGGCTGTCTCGATCACGGTTGGTAGATCTCCAACGCTGGGTGCAGTGGCGCGAGTGCTTGTGACATGATGAGCAAATACACGATGGAAAACTTTGCTGTATGCCCCGAGAAGCTGCTGAATGTTGGAGCGAAGAAGACCACGGGCACTCTGAGGCTGAAGACTGACTTCAACGAACATCAAGATGATAATGGCCACGGAGTTTTCTGTCAGGCTTGAATACGAGAGAGCTTTGGTCGTTGTCCGACAGCTGTGATCGAGCAAGACGGAAGCAGACATGTACGCTGATACCATTCCAGCCATCCGCAAATATGACGAACTGTAGCACACGTACATGGACCCCACGATCCACACGAACAGCACAGCGTTGTTGACAGCGTTGTAGAACACGACGTCGGAGATCTTGCAGATGAAGAAGTGCAGTATGGACGGCACGACAGTGCCTGCCACGAGCCCAGCCATGCGATTTTTCATGTTTCCATAGGTGCCACCAACGTGGAACTGCGCCACCATAGCAATCGCTGTGGGCCCGGTCGCACTGAAGGCGAAGATGAATGTGGAGGCGCAGTAAGCGATCAGCACGGCCAGAGTCGTACGCACCGCGAACATTGTCATTTTCCTCATATACATGGTCCCTTGGTAGACGCTGCACCACATCATGTGGAAGAATTTGCAGATGCGGTATCGACAGGAGAAATTTTTATGATTGAAGCGCTCTTCAAACCCGGACAGCGTGTGGACGAACGAATGGAACGAGTAGATGAACACGTTCAGTGACATGGTCTTCCCCACGTCACCAGGTGTATGCACCTCAGCTGAGAGCATTGCGCCGTACAGCTTGGTGTATTTCTTCATGAAATGGTCGACAGTTTGTTCCAAGTGAAGAAATCGGGACGTCGGCATATCCGTTGAGGCTTCCAAGACTCTGTTTGCGATCTCTTGCAGCAGGTCGTTAGCTTCGGCCTGCATAATGTGAAGACTCTGCTGCATCCTCCTCATCAGAACCACGTGCGTCCAGTGCCCGTTCTCGACCTCGATGGCGAATTTCATGGCTCGCAGGTCCTTCAACAGTCTTGCGTAAAGCTTCACAAATTGCTTGGCAATGTTCTTATTGAATGTGAGGCACAGACCCACGCCCACAATCTCCTCCCACCAGCAATCGTCCAGAAGTTCCTCCATCTCGGACAGCCTGTGCTGCGCGGCTTCCAGAAGTCGGTCCAGCCTTAGCCGAAAGAAATCCATCTTCTTGATGTCCTTCACGCGGAAGCAATACGAGTCCATGATCAAGTTCAGGATTTTGCGGATATCATTTGGCGCGTGGGCCATATGCCGCATCACTTTCTTGGTCGCACTGACATAACATGTAGAAGTTAGCGACACTAACTAACTCAGTGCGATACAGGAACCAGTCCTTTCGTTTCTAGTGGCAAGACGTACAAGAGCGGAGTGGGTAACAATGCCGTCATGAGCGAGATCAGCGTGCCAATTACTCCTACAACGCTGTACACAGCCAGATTCTTCATGAGACCCAGCGTGGCGTAGTCGCTGTTGTTGAGGTCCTTCAAACCTGTACCATCAACCCTCGGATTCATGGGATCGATGAACTTTAGCACTGTAAAAATCAACAAAATATAACTTCCAGTTAGATACCAACTATATGAGCTAAACAAGCGTTTTCAAGTTAAATCACACGTACTGAAGAAGGCATTAGACATCACGGCAAACTTTTTGACATTGTGTTGCTGTACGTTCCAAAGCAACATATAGAAAAAAACAAGTTAGTCAGTGCCGCTTTAATATGCACGATGTATTCAGCTTTTACTAACGATCGGCAGTAAGAAGACCACGAACGTGAACGCGAGCATGAAGGGGGAGACCAAGCCCCAGTCATGTAAACTGACAAAATACGGCGTGTCGTTGAGATTTTCCGGCACTGAAACGAGGTCTGCCTGCGTGATCGGAATCCACAAGAACACTGCGAAATTGTACAGCAGCGCAAGCCCCACACCCAAGTCAATCTGCCAGATCTGTTGCACGACTCCACCGACCGTAGGCGCCGACGCGTAAATCACCATGATAGCAGCATAAGCCAGGCCACCCAGGTAGTAGAATGAAGGCAGGAATTTGGAGCCATTCGATGAGGCTGAAGATCCCGTCTGGATCACCCCGGCAAGCAACACCCCGGCCGCTGCACGAGCTGCACACCCAATGTGCCGACGGAATACTGTTCGGGTTGTGGTACAATTAGCCTGCAAATTTCGTGCTCAAAGAGGTTACGAGAGCATTGTTTTACCTCTCTCTTCTGGCCGTTGACTGGTCTTCTTGACTCGCGTTACGGTCTTACGACCTCGAGTTTCTTCGTTTGCTATTGACGATGAAGCAGTGGACGCTTGTTTTCGAAGTCGCAGTTGCATCGTGGGTGTCGTGGGGGAGTCCATGTCCATGTAGTGCTCCCCAACGCCGGTCATACCGACCGCGACCTTCAACGCGGACGGACTTATCGCCCTCGTTTCCTTCTTGTGCGGCGTCATGAGTGAATTTACTAGTGAAGATGAAGAAGTTGGAGAGCGGTTGGCAGGATGGGCGAGAGTCCATTATCATCTGGGAGAGAAACGACCAAAACTTCAGAATAGCCATCTGCGATGACGGACTGCGTTGGTGCATTCATTGTATTGAGATCCTAGAGCAGTCGAACGACTTGCGATCCCAATTCACTTAGCGCAAGTTCCAGGCCGTGCGTCAATAGACCGATGCCAGCATTTCTTGTCGAGCGCTCTGGCTGCACATAGTAAGCTATCAACTATTCCTAGCGAGAGGTGCTTGAGATTCGATTGTGGGAGAGGTTCAACTTGATGAATATCGCCGCGCGGATCAAGGTAACAACTTCAATTCAAAGTGCCACATACAAATCCACGGTGTTTACTGCGTGCGAGCTCGGGGCCAAAGTGCTGAGTCCCGTTGTGTACTTTACTACATGAGACAACGGGAAACAAAATGTTGCTATCGATATAATCGCGTTTGAAGTTGACCAATCAGATTTCGGACATAACCGGACATCGAAATTTCAAAACGGAAATTTACTCGTAGAAAGTATAAAACCATCCTAATGATATTGTTTTCGACAATATACAACACGTTAAAATCGAGCAGCCACACCATTCGAAAACACACCAATTTTTTGATCCCATGTAAGTGAAGATATGTTTTCAGATGAACGTAACTTTTCGAGAATTAACCCTTTCGTTACCGCCATACTGTTCTATATTAAGCCTTCCATATATTAATCAAGTCAAACCGGCAAAATCATACCTCATGTAGGGTTCTATAATACAATATCATAGAGGTTCCTTGGTTATTATAGGATTTTTTAATTGGATTTCATAGGTGTTTTAGCTAAACCGTACCTAGTGTATGATTTTGCAGGTCGCGTCACGATTCATCAAAAATGCCAAACTGCCGGTGAAGCCAACGCAAACAAGCCAATAGGAGCAGTATCGTTGACTAAGTTATCGCGAATATGTTGGTAAGGGCAGTACCGTAACACCAGCGGGATCTGTGCTGTCCCATCGTAGTCTGCGCTACCGCCTTACGCCACGGGAGAAGCACCATCTTCTTACGGAGCCCTGGACAACGGGAACCCCACCTACAAATGCATTGAACGCGATGTTTAACCGTGTCGTCACTGTCTGCTCTGGTGCGTGTTCGGTCGTCCATGGCTATAGAGCTCCCTTTTCGATGATCTGCTGTTGGTGGCAGAACGGGGCTAAGACTTCACTGCACCAGTACCTGATGCCAAGGCAAGAAATCAAGGTGTAAACATGGACGAGCAGATCAGGTTGTAGCTGCGAGGCTGTTCAAGACTGCGATTTCGTTCGGTACCGGGGCAGCTTGAGGAGGTCCTGCTCGTTATCAGGATGGAGATGACGACCGAGCTGATTTTTCAAGCGAGGCACGATTGCGATTATCCTGGGCCCGTTATGCTCCGGCAAGATGAGGCTGGTGCTACTATGCGGGCGTTTGTCGACAGCCGAAGTCCGTGATCTTGTAGACCACACAGCTCAGCAGCGTGCGCTCGAGAGCAAGTTACAATGAGTGGCGTGGAGGGTCGTTTGCGGGTAGCAGACGGCTTCCAGCACCTACCGCATCAACGGCAGCACCTCTTACTCTTCAAAGAACATGGAAGCGTTGAATTGTGCTGCTACCGGCGAGTGAAGTCTCTTACTTAGCACAGCTCACTGATGAGGGTGAGGCTTCTGTCGTGGGTGACGTGGAAGAGCAGCTAAATCGCAGTGACACCTTTCGTCAGAATGATCCGTTTCGCCACTCGCTGCTCTTACATTGGACTGCCGAGCTCTCATATGTTTCTCACTTGGGTGAAAGCTTTCGAAAATTACCTGAGATGCACATGACTACCACCCGTTCGTCCTCGAGCAGGACAGTGCGGCACTGATATGTCAAGGAGCGCGGAGCAGTGGGGGGGGGCGAGTTGGAGCCATGCGGCCAGTGTTTTGACTTGGGGTTCCATCGTTATTTTTATGATGCTGCGTGGTGGGTCTAGAAGTTGGTGCTAGCACTGATGATGAGTGAAATGATATTCGGCAACAAGATACGTGCTGCACGACGGTCAAATGGGCAGCACTGCGATGTTCGGCTCGGTGGGCACGCACTGATTACCATTGCACTGATTGTCATTGCACCGATATATGGTGCCGTAGTGGGTCGGGATTCCGATCAACATGGATACTTCAGCTCGGCCTTGAGCTTAGTATCTTCTATTGATTGTTCGACTTGCTATATTATCGTTGACATCAGCCTGGAAGCAGACGGCAGCACATTGTGCCCATCTAATTGACTCCATGTAACTGACTCCTTTCATAAAGATCCTGTATACAAATCATAGTATATATAGTCTCTTGAAATGGGTGCAAACAGGCCTCACATCTCACTTTTGAACAGACGCAAAGGAAATCAAGATATCTGGAGAAGACGGCGTCGAGAGTCGTGATGGCGCGGGGAAGGCCGCAGAGTGACCCAGAGAGAGTTTCCAAGCGACTGAAGCCGTCTCACAACATTCAGGATGCAACGGAGAAAAGTCTGCCGAATGGTAATTCATGCTGCAGTTTACCCGATAATTTTCTTTTACGCACCAACCCATTGTTGTAACTTGCACAAACAGAAGCCGGTATTGCTTTCAAGGATGCTTGGAAGGCACTGCGCAAAGAAGGCTGGTTCCCGAAGCCTCCACGACGAGGCCTGGATGATCGGTACCGGTATGTTCGTCCTGGCGGCAATCCAGATGGCGTAGAAGGCGTTGATTTTTTCTAGGGGGAGCAGGCGCTTACGGACTTCTACAATCTGATGTATGGAGAATATGCGGTCTGTGATAGTGCGAAGTCACCCGGAACAAGAACTGATAGGTGTGGAAGTGAACGTGTGGTCTCTCATTTATCGTATGATACTGCTGCTACCCGCATGGGGATATCGCGAGGAGACGCACAAAGTCACTTCCGAACCGTTGAGCACGGACAAATGGACAGATCGGACAGATTTCGCGTCGGCGTTGAGATAGCGGCAACTATGACTGTGCAGAACGACGAGATAATTGAGGAGTTATCTCCGATAATAGGAGCTGAAAGACTCGGAACTGTCGCGCTATGCGCCGTGTGTCAGCAAGATTACTCTACAGCTCGACAATGTTCGACCTGTGCAGCCTACTTACATCATTTTTGTTCCCACGACGTTTGTGCCGCTCTCGGACTTCGCGGCCCAGACGGCCACCCCCTGAGTGATTTTGGAGATGCGAGCTTTTGTAGCAAACAGTGCTACGAAACCGCGGTAGCACCGATTGCAGTGATAGAATGCTCTTCTGCTATACAGTCGATTGCAGATAATTCAACAACATTTGAAACATCACCAGTGTTTCATTTTGGTGATGCCAAAGGACATCTACGATCGAGTAGTGTCACTCAAGCTCAAACATAGAGGAAGCAAACGGCAGCTGCAGCGGCCAGCAAAACAACGAAGCAACCAGCAATAACCAGAGAAACGAGAGTCGTCTCTACGGCCAAAATTTCTACGAAGAAATCTGGAGCTACCATGACACCCAAAACGACCGCGAAGACATCAACGAAGAAATCTGGCGTTAGGGCGACACCTAAAAAACCTGTGAAGAAAACAACGAAAAAATCTGGAGCAACAGCGACTCCTAAAACGACGGCGAAAAAACAAAGTAGTGGAAAGGCAAAGAAATCAACCGCAGCGGATGCGATTCGCAAAGATCTTTCCCTTCAAGTCCAAGGAACAGCTGATACTTTCTAAATGCGCGAGTAGCATTTTCCCCTGCGCAAGAAGACTGGATGGCTACCGAGAATTATTCTGAAGTTGGGGGTGCGTATCTGGTGGGTGTAGTGACCCGTTACAGCATCAACAACGTAAAAAATGATGACGGTGTGTGTGTACCAAGATCAAGCTTCGAGATTCATGTTCACCGGATTGTTGAAAGTGTTGTTCGACGTGGTGTGGGGCAATTTATAAAAATGCAAAAGAACAACGTTGAGTTTGGCGAGTCCTAGAGTGCGCTGTGTACAATGGTTCCAAGGTACACCGACATCCCATCGCTGGCAGAGGATTTTGAAGAGATCGACGAGGCAGGGTATCGCGAGTGGTCAGCCTTCAGAAGTCGCAAAGGCATGACGTTCTCGCCAGCAGCTTCTCTCGAGCAGGTTCCAGGATTATTCACGCACGCAGATGGGACTACGACAACTTGATTGCAAGAAAGCAGTTAAAAGCTGTTTGGTCAGTCAGCTACATTAAGTTTTTTGCCTTCCTTCCTCTTTCGTTTTGGAAACAGGTGGTTGTTTTCTCGAATGAATATGCTGTGGCAAATGCAACAAATCCGGCAAAGCGGATCGAGCTAGACGAGCTAATGATGTTTTTTGGGATTCTTTGGTACATGACCCTCGTTGATAAAGGGGAGATGCGGAATTACTGGTTGGACGACGAAGAAGCCAAAACTTTTCCTGGGGCTAGTTCAACAAGTCTGTCCACCATTATGAGCTGGAGGCGGTATATTTACATTCGCAGCAACTTGGCTTTTCGTGGGAACGTGACTGATGAAGAAATAAAACGTGACCCTGCGGCGAAAACACGACCACTGATTACTATGCTGAAAAAACGATGTGGTCGTCATGTGATTCCTGGTCGGAATGTTGCCGTGGATGAAGCCAGCATTGCTTGTCTTTTGCCGTTCAAATTTATCCCTCACTTCGACCCGTCCCTAAACGATAGTTCTTCGAACTACGAACTGAATCAATCCCTCACTTCGCCGTTACACCATGGAGAGAACACAGGAAGAATTGATCGTCGCCCTCTTCGAGGCTCACAATCTGGGGCCCGACGATGCCCAGGCTCCCCCAGAGGACCACCCTGACTGCGTCCCTGTCCACGCGCGCACGATACAACAGCTCAAGGCACGTATTGAACAAGCTGAAGAACGTGCTCATCAAGCCGAACGTGCCAAACAAGAATTCGAAGCGCACGCTGAAGCAGCTGAGAAAAAGGCCAAAGCGCACGCTAAACGAGCCAAACGCGCTGAAAAACGCGCTGAAGAAGCCGAAGAACGCGCCGAAAAAGCTGAAAAAGCAAGAGATGATGCCATCGCGCAGCTAACACTCAGAGTTGTGAACAAGTACAGCCTGACGCCAAAGCAGAAACCAAAAATGCTGTGGCGCGATAGACACTCCCAAAATCGAAAGCACGTACGCAAGGCGCGCTGTCAGCAACCCGTTTTCAAGAGTGATGGGGAATTCAAAAGCGCTAAAAACTCATACAAAACTTGGGCATCGCGTGTCGATACTCCATTTCTGGCAGGGTTTAACTCTGAGAGCGCTGCTGTTGGGTAGGCAAACTGGCTGCTGGAGAATAAAGGAGAGCGGAAGGTGAAGATATATTGTGTCAGCACGTACAAGCTAAAAGTGCTTAAAGCCAAGCCTACGGCGATTACGACAATGAGTTCTTGATCTACTTGGAAATCCCTGATAAGAATATCCTGGAGACCAAGATCTACAAGAATTAAGTTGCTCGTCACAGTTGCTCATTGAGAATCTCAAGAACCCCGAGACCGTAAATCCTAAAATGATCATCCCTAGTCTTGTAGGAAATCTTCCTCTTCGCCTCCACCGTGATCGGTAGCCCGTCGTGTGATCTGCGTGCTTCACGCGCGAACGACACGGGCAATGAAACGGAGACGCAGCATCGTCGGCATGGGGGAAAGGAGCTGCAGAGGACGAAATGCGGTCTTCATGGCAATTGCAAAACCGCTACTGATGGCGCCGAAAAATCTGCTGAAGCATGAGACAGAATTATCGCCATCGGCGCGCCTGAACCACAACGAGGTGTCATATTGCGAGCTGCATCTCACGATTTGAGGGACTTTAGCTCCTCAGATGATCTTTAGATCGGTACTTCGCTTCAACGTGAAAATTGTAACCTGGAGGAATGCAGGCCGAAAGAGTCGAGTTCACGAGTAAACGTGCATCAGATGTACTCGTGATTCGGGGCCCAGCTGAAATAAAAAATGTGGGGAAATGTTCGCAGATTACCGGACCCAGCTGCTGCAAAGCTTTATCCGTAGGAGTGATCGGCGTTCGTTCAGCTTTTGGCGACCTAGCTCGCAAGACGCTTCGGGAGACTTCGTTTGGCGCTGCAGTACCCAGTTGATGATTTTAAAAGCGCGGCAGCGCGATCTCGGACGTATCGCCGACTAGTTCGCGGTTGCGACGGCTCGAGACGCACAAGTCTCCAACGGAGGCCTTGTTCGTATTTGAAGGCTCAAGTTTGATGAATTTTGAGCAGCGGACATGTGCCCAACGTGCTCAAAGTACGAGAATTGAGATGCACAAGTCTGTACGGAAGACAAAGTTCGTCGTCGCAGGACACGAGTTTGATGATTTTGGGGCGATTCTTTTTCGCTGGAATAGAATAGCGTCGGGGCCAACGTCCCTAGCTCGTGGATGACAGGTTGGAGAATGCGTTGAGATCCGAGAGCAGTCGAGCGTGGCGATCCCAATGTACACATCGCAAGTTCCTGGCGGTGCGTCAATAGACCGATGCCAGCATTTCTTGTCTGTCGAGCGCTCTGGCATTCGGAATATGCACAAGTAAGCTATCAAATCATCCTAGCGAGAGGTGCTTGCGATTCGAATTGTGCGAGAGGTTCAACTTACATGAAAATCGCCGTGTGGGTCACGGTAACCACTTCAATTCAATGTGCCACGTATAAATCTTTCGCAATTACTCCGTGTACATGCCCTCGAGCTCGGGGCCGAAGTGCTTCACAATGAGCGGGCGCTTGAGCTTGAACGTCGGAGTGGCAAAGTCGTTCTCGGGCGTGAACTGCTCCGAGTGCACGTGGAACTTCTTGACGCGCTCGAAGCTGAAGAGCTTGAACTCCGTCGCCAGTCTGTCCATCTCGCGGGCGATGTCGCCCTTCAACTCGGCGCCAGCAGGCGAATCCGAAGCGCACAGCTCTTCAAACGAGGCCTTGAGGTCCTTGTCTTTCGCCCACTTCGCAACGACCTCGGAGTCAGGGACGATGATGCCCACCAGGTAGTTCTTGAGCGAGTCGCCGTGAACGAACGCCTGTGCGATCAGTGGACTCTTGATGTAGACGCCCTCGATCTTCTCGGGCGCGACGTACTCGCCCTGGGACAGCTTGAAGATGTTCTTCTTGCGGTCGATGATTCGCAGCGTGCCGTCCGGATTCCAGCAGCCGATGTCGCCCGTGTGCAGCCATCCGTCGGCGTCCAGAGCCTCTTTGGTCAGCTCCGGCTGCTTGTAGTACCCGACGAAGAGGTTGTCGCCCTTCATGAGGATCTCGCCTCGAGGACAGGGCGTGTCGTGGCTCGTGTAGTTCAACTCGGGCACGTCTTCCAGACAGATCTGCACGTTCCCGAGGGGGATGCCAATGTGGTCACCGGGCGGGATCTCGTCCGTCGAGCAGGAGATCACGGCCCCAGTCTCCGTCAGGCCGTAGCCTTCCAGCATCGTAGCGCCGAACACAATCTGGCAAAACTCCTTCACGTCTTTGGATAATGGCGCGGACCCGTTCATCATCCGCCGCACGCGACCGCCCAGCGCCTGCTGCGCCTTGCTGAAGACCAGAAAGTCCCAGAACGCGTGCGTCTTGTAGCCGTCCTTGAGGTAAAACTTCTTGGCAGCGTACGCCGTGTCGAACAGCCACTTCTTGATGCCTCCCGCCGCCGCGGCGCCTTGCGTGATCTTGTCGTGGATCCGATTCAGCAGACGCGGCACCGACGGAAACACCGTCGGCTGCAGCTCTGCCAGGTCGTCCATGAGCAGCCTGACGTCCCCCGAGTAGAACCCAATCGCCGCCCCGTGGTAGATGACCGTCGTCTGGATCACGCGCTCGAAGCAGTGCGCCAGTGGCAGGTACGACAGGTGAATGTCCGTCGGGAGCATGAGCGTGAAGTCGAAGGCGCACGCTGCCGCCGCCATCATATTGGCGTGCGTGAGCATGGCGCCCTTGGGGTCCCCCGTCGTGCCCGACGTGTAGCAGATCGTGGCCAGGTCGCTGGGGAGCGGCGGGTCTGCCGGCACAACGTTCTGCTTGCCGTCCTCGACCAACTGACTGAGCGTTAGGAGCTTCACCTTGTGCTCTTGAGTCAGCAGCGTCTCCTCTTCGTCGACGTCGTCCTCGAGCTGCACCACCGTCTGAACGCTGGGGCACTCGTGCACGACGCCCATGAGCGTCTTGAACTGCTCCTTGCCGCAGAAGACGACGTTCATCTTGGTGTGGTTGAGGATGAACGGGATGGCGACAGCCCCCAGCGTGTCGTACAGCGGCACCAACGTGTACGCCATGCGGCTGGCGCTGTGCTCGACGATGGACCACTGGTAGCAGTTCTTGGCGAAGACCCCGACGATGGCGCCGCGCTGCAGCTTGAGGCTGTGGTTCATGCCCGACGCAGCGGCCTCCACGACCGGCAAGAAGTCGTTGAGCGTCACCCACTCGTACGCTCCCGGTTTGCCCGTGCTGGGGTCGATCTTCCGCCAGCCGAAGAGCTTGTTGGAGCCATTCGGGTCGGACTTGTGACGAAGCTCGTGCAGGTTCTTGTACAGCGTCATGTCCGGCGTGAAGCGGCTCTTGAGGTGGCCCATGCGCACTGCGCCGTGCGTGGCGGTGGCGGTGCCTTCCAATTCGTACGAAAACTGCTTCATCGGTGCAGTGGGCGGGACCATGCAATGCCACGGGTGGTACAGTATGTCAGTATGCTCGACGGACGGCGGATCGAGGAATGATCTGAGCGAACGGACAGCGGCGGATCGTGATTGTAGACTTACCGGTCGACACGCACCCGACAACCGCTTCATGACCGTCACTATCTGGCGTTACCATTGATACAAGGTGTCGGCCTGGATTTCATGGCCGTGGCTAAGAAGTTCTATCAATACATGTAGAATGATATCCTAGATGGAACGTCTCGACTATATGAACACTTTCAGCTGCTTACTTAGTGCACGAGGGCGAGGACTACAGTGATGACAATGGCGGCGATGGTAGCAGTCGACACCTGCACGGCGCCGACAGCGCCGGAGGAGCCCGAGCCGGATGCGGATGCGGCGCTGTCGGCGTCACCGACGTTGACACCACT
>JAHQIV010000792.1:0-16239 GCA_030463285.1 Phytophthora europaea
CTGACGTCGGTGCCGACGCCCATTCGACCGCGGCGGCGCTCACGCGATCGCCCACGCGAACTGAGCCCGGGGAGTCATCTATCCCTCAGGGCAGCGATCTCGTCACGCTATTCGCTGAGATCACCCAGTCTATGCAGAGCCACGCTACCCTGGTGTCTGCGTTCCCAGCAGAGCCGTCGGCTCACCAACCCGCCCCAATGGTGCTCGCGAACTCCCCAGGCATGTACGCGTGGACGCTGCTCAACGATAAAGGCGTGCTTCCGCCAGGGCGATCCGGAACCTTCGCGCCGCCGACTTCCCACCTCCGGCCCAACTGACCCGCGGTGATTTCCTACCGGCAGCAGTTCATAGACTGGCGGCCAACTTTTCGTACCCGTACCTCCTCTCACCTGCTGGGATGGCCTGCACGTCGATGCCGTTTGTCTTGCGGATGCGGCTACATGACTGTCTAAAGTTCAACGACTTCCCGCCCCTTCTCGGCGCGTCGCACAACGCACGCTTCGGGTGCTTCGGAATAACAATAATCCATTATATGCGAGCGGATCAGACCCCTCCACAGCTTCCATTAAGTACCACGTGTGCTTCTTCCAACGCTGAACCGCCTTCCATTGATCATTGACAGTTTAATTTTTCTCGCCTATGGATACGACCGTAGGTGTGGAAGGTTGGGGTGGCAAAGGGAGAAAACCATTGTGTGGAGTGCGTACGGTTGCATACATATATGATCCGGTCAATAGGTGCATTTATTGTCAACCGGACCGTTCGTTAGTTTATTGTGAATTACAGGACATATTAATCTGATCAGATAAGTTAATTGCTAATGGTGGTCAACATTTTATAAAGCATGGTCACATCTTTGAGCGTAGACGTTAGATGTCAGATCTGTGCGGATAGATCTCACTGGTACTACTTCAACTCAAAAGACCTTCAACTTGAAAAGCGCAAGTTGATAGCTGAGGTCGGCCAAGTAGCCGGTGAGAAGGTATCACAAAATGTACACAACCACAGCTGAAGCGGTTCCCCTCGGGAGTATAATTTTTTCAGTTGGTTCAGGGATTGTTGGTGCGCACCGGGATATCCCTGGATAACGTTGGTATATGTGGCACAGGTCCAAGTGTCGTGCGACAGAGGCGACTCATTATTCCGTACTCACCCAGATCCTTCGTAGAGGGTTTGCTCGAGTTCGGGGAATACTATGCACCGCATTGGCGCGTTGGTTGCGTTGATTTTGGTTCCGCACGTGGGCATATCACTTTGTAGCCGATCCCCATGCTACCGATCTAGCCGCTACGACATGAGCTATGTCGACAAGCTAAACCTCTTTGGGATGCACACGTGCTTGGCTCCACGGGTTGGCCATTTCACGCTATCGAGGCATACTCGAGTACTTTTGGTTTTGTCCCACTTATGTACTACGAGCGATGCGATGGAAGGTTTTTCTCCGTTTGAATCCAACACAGAACTAGCCGATCTCCACACTATGTCGAATGCCTCGTCATCCATGTGAACTTCTAACCTGTATATAACTCTCAGTTGTACTCCCATAAAAGTGGCTATACCATCGAATTTAGCATAAACTTAGCAGTCTGCTTCATCTCAGCTTTAGGATGGGCGATAGAATCCGTTGGGTTTGGCACATCGCTTCCAACATCCATCGTTAGCGTTATCATACTTCTTAACCCTTTCGCGATGAAAGGAGGCATTTTGCTTCCTTTAACGTGGTTACATACGGGTACAGACAACGACGGATAAAACCGGCACCACTGAATGCCATACTCAATAGTAAAAGTAATGCCGGAAAAGCCGGCATCGCCCAGACAAAAAGTATATTTTTGGTCAAAATTAAACATTCATTAACAAAAAAGAATCAAGTATCCGGATGTTTCACAAAAAAACGTTGCTTTTATTCAAATGCTAATCTCAGGATACTGCGGAATAGCTTTCTTGAAGCTATGAATTACGGTCTGCTCAGAGATGGCATCCCAGGCGGCAATTGTCGCGCGAACCGCACGAATGCGTTTCTCCTTGGCAGACCCACCGGTGATGCCAGACCAATTCGTCCGCATCTTCGCTTTGAGTGGTCCCATGATACCAACGTCCAGCGGCTGACAGACATCCGTGCTGTTCGGAGGTAGTGGGACCACAGTAGCATTGGCAACTTCAGCCACGACCCGCTGCCCTTCTTCCGAAACATGGCACTCAAAATTGTCCAGAAGAAGGATAGCGGGTCCGTCGACCTCGTATCTTAGGAGCTTGCTCACGCAGAACCTCCAGCACGTAGCGTCTATCCAAGTGCTCTTTTGGACCGTGTAGATGTGTCCGTCCGGATAGTCCGTGAACTCGCTGACATCAATACGACCACCAGGAGTGCCACGACAGATGAACAGAATAGGAAATTTCCCCTGTTTAATACAATAACAAAACTGTTAACTACAGTAGCAACATCAATTTATACGAAACGGCACGAAACTTACCATCAGCACGAATCTTCAAGACTGCCGTCATGCGCCCAGCATGTTTAAAGTGCTTGCCAGTCGTGCGGGGTCGCGGCGTCTTCTCCCAGCCCAAATGCGCGACGGGGGCATGTCAAAGTTGATTGCGGTCTCGTCAACCTTATACATGCCCTCCGGTCCATATGCGCTGTACGTAGCCCAGAAGTCCAACGCAAACTCGACACGGGTCTGCTCGAGGTCGTCCGTGCTTTTCTTCGCCGTTTGGGGCTTCTGTGACGTAAAACGATGGCTGAGAACATTCATATTGTCAAATATCACTCGAAAATCATAACAATTCCAGATAATTAACATGGGTTACCGTTTAGCAAGACGCTCACACATTCGCTCAAGCGCAAGTAGACCGCTCTTCTTGCCCTCCATGTATCTGGCCACCCAGTCCGGTTTAATTGCCCACATGTGCTCCATCATGCTCCGCGTAGTAAGGGCCTATTGTATACAAAAATGAAAAATACTCAGAAAATAGTGTAATTTACATTGTAAATTGTGTTGGCTTACCTTTTCAGCTCGATGATTCTCCTTCATGAAGGTAACGATGGCAGGGACGTCAAGAAACGCCTCCTTGCGCCCCTGCCCCTTCAGCGTCTTGGAGGTGGTGTGGCCAGTGAAGCTCAACAGCTTGTCGGCTTGTTGCCACCACTCGTGGACGGTGCCACGAGCGCATAGCAACTCCCGGGCCACCTCCTCCACTCCGACCACTTGCATTCTGCGCACAGCGTCGCGCTTCTCGCGCACGGTGTAGCTGCGCTGCTTGGGTCTTGATTCTTCGTCTTCCATTTTGAAAAATGAAGTGTTGTTGCCCCAAGAATAGGGTGCGGGCAGGTGTGCCTTTACCAGAACCATTCAATAATTCGCTGAGATTTGATTGGGTACATAAAATGGAATACATAGGTTTGATTGAAAAAAATATTTGGATAGTTTACTGTGGGAGCGACTATCTAATGCCGGCTTTTACGTTGCCGGTTTTATCCGCCGTTGTCTGTACTTCACTTGAAAATAATTGCGTGACTCTGTGCTTGAAGTCGCTTACAGGAGGCATTTTGCTTCTTTTAACCGTTCATCAAGTGAATTACTCGTATGTAACCACGTTAAAACTTGTAACATACGGGTACTTCACTTGAAGAACGGTTAAAGGAAGCAAAATGCCTCCTTTAATCGACTTCAAGCACAGAGTCACGCAATTTTTTCATAGCCGTAACAGAAAAGTACAGATCCAAGGCACTTTTTCATAAAAGTAACTATAAATCCTAAATGGAAGATTTGAAGGCTGCCCATCACATACCTTAAAGGTAGCAAAATGCCTCCTTTAAGAAATATTGGCTTCGATTTGTATACTATAGTTTAGCCGAGTGGCTCGCTAAAGGGTTAAAAGTGCACAAATCCCAGATGGCTTACGTACACATGCCGCTTTACGCTGACATAGAACATCGCATAGGTTCTTGGTAGGTGCGTAGCTTGATGGCATGTGATAAATCTGCCATCGCCTATCTATCTACGCCTTCACAACGTTATCGACAAACTTTCCTAGAGTTGGCTCAGTCCTCCACGCATCGATAACACGGCCTTTCACAGCACCATACTCTTTGATACTCGTTGTGTAGTGCATGTTAATTATTCCAGTAAAACCGACTACAGCAGGTCTAGTGGCGAGGTGCCTCGTTCACTTGTGTACACTGTAGAGGGCATGAAAGAGGCATATGTATTTGCCACCACGAAACCCCGGTATACTTCGAAGATGCGTCCTCTGCATCTTCCAAAACAACTTCGACGCAAAGTTTGTTCGGGGTCTTTCGCTGGTACATTGTGGCTACGAATCGAAATGCTAATTCGTTTGCGTTGTGTGTTCCAGCGCCCACGACCAATATCGTGGCAAGAAGGCAGGTTCTCAAACGGGTAGTAGATCTGAAAATTAACGCTTTCTCGAGCCAATGGCTAAACTATAGTATGCTTCTCTGCTCCACCAATTTATACGTAGTTTGCGTTTTGTGCACCACTCATTTTTTTTAGAATGATATCATTTGGTTAAAATAGTCTGGCTAAGGCGAGCTTCAGGCCACCGTAAAACGGATGGTGGTGGGCCCTAAATCGACGGAAGCAGCACAAACACGTATCAAGATGGGCAGTATTGCATAATAGGTAGAGAGGGGAATGGTAATGGTTGATATAGTATTAATAGACTAGATCGCTATGGTGTATACATCCGATAGTGACGAAAACGCACATTGCGGTAGCGGTCACCCTTACCACTTCAAGCAAGGAACGTGGCCGTTTCCGAATCACCTCGAGATCCTACGCAACGACTCTGCTTCGTTTGTACAACCTCCGAGGCCGTATCCGCTTAAGAACACCCGCCTCAGTGCCGAGGAGGTGGTAGAGCAAGTCGTAGCAGTGCCGCTCTGCCAGCGGCAGACCCTGCGCGCTCTAAAGAGGCATCTGGCATCTCATTTAATAAACAAATGTTTGTAATTGCTACTTTCGTACCTAAGACCGCATAGATCGAGACTCGGTGCCGATGTCGAACCGATCGAGATTGGATCTCGCTCGGAGACGGCATCCACGGGTCGCGCACCGGCTTAGTGCGCGATGCCACATCATCAAACGGAGTGGAGTCGTCTCCACCCCGCGGAGTAGACAGCGCTCCAGCATCAGCGAGCGGTCTCTCGCTGTCGCTGCGCGAGCGCTTTGAGCCCAAAGCATCCGAGTCGTCCTCGCGAGGACGACGCGATCCCACGCTAGATCCCTTGCGTTTTGGAGACAAGGCTTCCTTGTCTCCCTCAGTTACTTCCATCTCGACATCACTTTCATAGTCGAGAGGAAAATCGTCCCCATCGTAAGCATGAATGCCAGAGGCGTTTATGATGGCGATGCCCTTGCCAGAGTCATCGCGAAGTGGTTGATTACCCTTCCACTTCTTCTCGTATTCCACAAGAGACGTCGTTCTCTTAGGCGGGTTTGTCGTCGTCACCGTTGAAATGACGACAGTTGTTGAAGCCGCAGAGGCCGAAGTAGTAGCAGTCGTCGCTGTGGAAGCGACGGCAGCGTTTGCCGCTGCAGATGCAGCCGGCGCGTCGGTCGTAGGCGTCGTTGGCGTGCTCATTTAGAAATGAGCACGAGTTCTCTCCGAAGTGATTCTTGTATTGATATGTCGAGAACGGCATGTCAAGTCCTAACGGGGGGATGGTGTGGCGGGGCTACTAGACATTCGGTTCACCTCCACCTTAGTGCAACATGCACTAATGGATGCATTCGGGTAGACCACATCACACTGTGGTCACCATTCATATTAGGAAGCAATACTATTGGTGGAAAGATGCTGCTTTCCACCAATAAGAGTCATGCATTAGGCCAGAGATTCTGCCAACCACTCGTTGGCAGAAGCTCTCTTTATAGATACCAGTTTTAGGAGGAAACCACAGTTAACATTCAATTCAGTTCTCATTTTACCACAAAAAGCTACTAATTGTACCTTTATTTAGATTTAACTATACTTGTGGACACAAGTATACTTAATCTAAGTTAAATACACCTACGCTTCCTCATACACGTGCGCTCACGTGTAAGCTAAAGTATTGGGCTTAAGTAAGCCCATTACAGTATATATGGGTTATTTTTTTACTGAGATAGGAAGTATCCGCGCCGGACGTATTATAGGTCACCTTGAGGGCCCTGCCTTAGATCAATTCATCACAAGTCGCATTCAAAATGACGCGGACACAACTCTGGTCACCATCAAACAACTTGCGATTACTAAGGCCCGTTCGTTGGGTTAAACATTAGCAAAAGAAACTACGTGCCCTATGGCAATCACAACTCCTGCGCTGAGTACTGGGGGTTCGTTGCAGTCAACGTCCTTGCACGCTTGCCACCAACTCTCTCCATTTTCTTAAGCTCAGCATCGGCTCGTCGCTTCAATCGGATCTCCGCGGTTTCTGCCTTGCATAGCTCCTTCGCTGCAGCAGATTTTGCCTTGCGTGCAGCTCTTTTAGATGTCACCTCTGCTCTCCCTTTGACTTTAGCTTTTGCAACAGCGGCTTTTGCTTTGACCAGTTGATCCATCTCCTCTAGCGTCAGCAACTTTCCCCCAGAAACACTGCTCCCGATAAAATCACCGTTGGGTCTTGGTTTGATAACAGGTTCCATGAGCATCTTAAGCGATAAGCTGGCTACTTGAAGCGATGAAAGGCAAAGCCCACGCCTGTTAATTGCATTCCGCACGCGCTCCGATATACAATATCGCCGTTAAAGGGAGGCTCTAAAACGGCATGGTACCGAATCAACGTCTTCGACAATCGCGAGTTGCTTTCATACGACCCTTTGTTGCTGCCCACCATTTTCTGCAACTTCATTTCCAACGATAGTGGAAAAATACCGCTGTGTTTAAACCCGCGCTTGATGTTTGTGGGGGTGAATGCAGTTTCAAATGTCACGCACGTCATATCCGCTACATCGTCCTTAACGGGAAGTCCGCCTCCATGAATCGGGAACTCCTTGACAGCCGATTTGTATAGTGTTTTGGAAGGCTGGAAGACAGCCACGTCCAAAGGCTGCTAAAGTGGCAGGTGTGCACAGGTAGTACAAATAAATGCACGTCGGGGCCTAGAGCAAATGTAACAGCGAGCGATACATGAGCAAAATGTCCGTCAAGGATCAGTAGCTGTGGGCGTGCAGCAGGTAGCTTAGTCACAAACAACTTCAACTACTTCAGAAAGAGCTCTGTGTTGATGTTTGGCGACTCCGAAATGTCGGTCACGGCGCCGTCTGGGGAGCCCATCAACAACTGCACCTTTTGTCACGCTTCAGCGTAAATGTACATGGGCGGAATTCTATTACCAGCGGCATTACCACAGCGAAGCATGCTGACGTTTTCACGGTCAGTTGACCGACGCATGTTTGCTCCGCGCCCCTTCGGGCAGAGCACTATTTCTCCTCCAAATCCTTCTGCCATCATCCCGGTCTTATGGCAGTTCCAAACGCGAGAGGCTGGTCTTCTAACCCGAGGTCCACCATGGCTTTGCTAAGGTTATCGAAGTAGTACCAAACGGCTTGCTCGTTCGAGCACTCAGCACGGTTTGAATCCAAAATTTCGCCTTTACGCTACGAGATCGTGTCAGCGTAGCGCCTCACCCAGCGCTGGTCCCACTTTGTGCCGGGGAAGTTGTCTGGCATTGGCTTCAGTGAAGTCGCCAACGCCGCCTGTCGGGCCAATTCGCGAAACTGGTAGGTGCCAATGCACATTCTTCGTGTAGCCCGATAATAGCTTTAAGATTAGCATCTTCGTTGATATAGAGCGGTTGAGGCCCTGGACGGCACTTCAAATGGACGAATCTGGCCCAGCGCATGCGAAGCGACTCTCGACCGACGTTGAAGCGCTTATAGGCCTCACGAATTGTCATGCTAGCATCGGTAGCGTCGATTGCGAGCACGTAGCGCTCGGTGGTGGACATGGCGGAGCTGTTCGGGCAGGGCGGAGACAGCATGGTGGCCTGAAGAAGGTGTGGTATTGCAAAACACACAAATCGTCAAATGTCAAATGTGGATCCTTAGCAACCAACCAACAACAATAGCCGAGCTAGTCAGCTTTCGCTGGCCTGCGCGGGGTTCGTTTGCCCCCCAACGGTCTGGCCCAGCCGGGACAGTAGGTGTCTTGTCCTTCGCCGAGTTCCAACCAACCGGTTCAACTCTCCAGAGACTCGCCTGAGCGGGGAAGTCTCCGTTCTTTAACCCCGTGCCATCCACCAAAGGATGGATCAGTCACGGGTCGCCGAGTGCAAAAGCAGCTCAGCTAAAAGGTTACGGTGCCCTGGGACTTACAGGCCCACCGGCCCGCCGAGTCGGCAGGACTTTTCTTCGGGCTCGGCGAGACACGCCCCACCCGGGGCCGACCTTGATCTCTTGGCGCTACCTGGTTGAGTACCCTACAAGCCATGCCTCTCGGGTACCGACGGCAGCATAATCCAGCTCATGCAGTGACTCACCGGAAGAGTATACACTTGTCTTGGGCTTAGAAAATACTGCTCTGTTGGTTTGTTATATATTTCGGAAGAGCCGCTAGGGCTCTATCTACTGTTTACTGTTCCTATAGTCGTATACAAATACCTAATGAAATGAGGGTTTTTTGGATCTCAGCCGACCCTTCGCTGAGCCCCTTCGTAACCACCGTGATATCTTCGCCGACTTCGGATCTTGGCGAGATAGTGCCGTGACTGCTCTCAATCTGAAACACTTGACCGCGCTGAAGCTGGGACAGAAGGCCGCTCTCACTCTGAGACGCTTGACCGCTCCCATTATGAGACATACTAATGTCCCCGAGGTTCGGTGTCTTGCCACACCAGTCACAGAAACTTGATGTTTACTACACCACAAAGGGTAGGTTGTTGGGTGTCATAACTTTTGCATAATGAGGAGCTCCGAGTCGAGTAAGGGCTTAAATTGGGTCGAGGGCCTAATGCTTTACAGCCACCAAAGCGGGTGTTGAATAGGCGCTTTCTGCGCCTCTGGCGAACTACTGGCTGGGGTGCTTGCTTACGCTTATTAACTTGGGTTTGTACGCTGCACAAAAATCATAATCATGTCTTGATCCTAGTTATGTCCGGCGCGGATACTGGTAAGGTATGCTGCCACGCAGCCGACACAGGATTAATTTGTTCGCGTGGTGCGTCCCTCACCCTAAGTGTATTTAGAACTGGTTTGGGACTATACTTGCATTTGAAGTACAGGTGACTGGCACGATGCAGATGGTGCTCCTCTTGGTCAAGGATAGTCGGTGTCACTTGATCTTTGCATCGAGATCGAATTTGGTTTGGTCGGGCTTTTGTCGAACTGTACTAGAGGGTTGAGCTGTTTGTTTATAGGTATGATTGCGGTAAACCTTGGGTGTGATAGAAACAGATTTGTTCTTCTCAGTCGGTAGCTATCAATCGACTCGTGTTTAATCACAAAGCAGTCACACCCGAAAACTGAAGGCAAACAGCATATACTCATCAGATCTAGCAACTTATCTACTCATCTCGCGTCATGCTCATACAATAGGCGGACTCGACTGACATGGCAGCCACCCGACCCTGCGGGGCCCTATACTGAGCTGCCACGGCGCCGAGCGAGCCACTATACAGCATATACTCATCAGATCTAGCAACGTATCTACTCATCTCGCGCCAACGTATCTACTCATCTCGTGCCAAGCTAATACAATAGGCGGACTCGACCGTCCTGCAGCCACCCGACCCTGCGGCGTCCTATACTGAGCTTCCACGGCGCCGAGCGAGCCAATATGCAACGCATACTCATCTTACTAAATACTACGATCGCTAGCCGGATCAAATTGTTCAGAATAGACGAGGAACCGGTGAGGGAGTGTATTTTGGAGGCAAGTCGAGGCCACGATTGTATGTTCGATATCATCTCGGCACCTGTCTCGCCCCAAGTGCGGTGACTGATACTGCTCGGTTTGATCACTCGCTTGGATCATCGACCGGAGAATTCGAAGCTGGGCGCTATTATTATTGTAGGGCTAGCCGGAGAAGAAGCTGGAGACGGAGTGATCGCTTTTGTACAGATTGAGATCTAACCTATATTATCTTTTTAATGCATATGTGTTCTGTTTCACTCCAACGTACATATTCGGAATAGTGCAGGTGTGAAACGTAAAACTCATCCAGCTTAGTACATGTGTGAAACGTAAAACTCATCCAGCTTAACGTATGATTCCATTTAAGCCTCCACTTTCACCTGCTATATCATATACTTTTGACCTGTTATCCTTTCCAAAAATTTAATACCTATACAAAAAGACCTTGTTAGAGTCACCAACGAGATTGCATAAAAACGTCGTTTTTGCAACTTTAAAGCAACTTTCCAGTAACATCAACCAACATATCACCCTGCCCTACCCCTAAAAACCCTGCGGTAAATGGGTAAATGTCGAGGTAGGCTTCACCCTAGTCTTGCAGCGCTACGCGCTGCGCTTAATTTTGCCGGCCGAAGGCCGGCGACTTTGGTGGTTAGGGCAACTATGTTGGTTTTATGCAATCTCGTTGGTGACTCGAGTCACTTCATATACAAAAAGGAGCATTTATAAAACCCTCTCATTTGGAATTTGTATTGAATCGATACCTACTTGGCCTGGAGCGAAATAATGGCTGTCCGTCCTAACGTGACCGTTAGCACTACCAGGATAAATTGATTATAGCTTTGACCGGTGGAAATGCTCGTCAGATTAATCTGTGCTAGGGCTTCAATATCGCCTGTATTTCACCCTTTTCAAGTGTTGTGTTAGCAGTCAAAGCGTCTTAACGATAAAAAGTATTTGATAGCACCGGGGCGGTGTGTTCAACACTGATAACGTATCATGAACGGAGCCTCGAAATAGCGGGGGCTCCTGCCAACACTTCGGACCTGCACGCATTGCCGTCGGTGCTTCCCCTCACGAAACTTTGCTCGGACTCGATGAGCTTCTCGCGCAATGACTTCCAGCCGGCCAATCTCAGTTGAGGTGCTGACGGAGGGTTGGATCCAGATCCTGCAAAGCCGCAATGCAAAACACAGCAGCTATGAGTTTGTCGTTTCTTCAGAGAAGCAGTACATGTATACACACAACGTACCTGAAGAACCAGCTAACCGATTGTATCTCCGCATGAAGAAGATGGAAATCCCCACGATGGCACCGACGCACAGTGCCAAGACGATGTAAGTCTGCGTGACTGACGAGAACTCCGGAGAACTGCCGGAGTCATCGCATTGGCTTGCAATGGCAGTCTTCTCCCAATCGGCCACCTCCGTCACCGCCACGCACACGCAGCCATCCGAACCGGTGCAGTACAACTTGTTGCCTGCACTTCCCGTCGTGTTGTAGTTCAATGTCCACTCCGCGATGCAAGTTGAGCACACCGAGTCTCTCGCGCTGCAGTAGGTGTAGGTGGACGCTGGGAAGTACCGCTGCACAGACTCGTAGTACTCCTTGTCGGCCAGGTACTCCTCATAGACGGACATGCTGACGCAGGCGCCGTTGGGGTCGATGGCGCACTCGTCCATTGAAAGCAGCACATTGAGGCAGTCGTAGCCCGTCCGAGGCTGTGAGCACCTCTCGCCAGCATACCACGTGCAGGAATCGCCAGCATTCGAGCTGGTCGTCTTGGTCACAGCCGAGTCACCTGCAACCTCACCCGAAGACGAGGTGGAGTTGGCGGCAGATTTCGAGACCATATTGGTCCGGTGATGCAAATTCTAGTTTAACGCTCATTCTAGCGGAGAAACCTCGATGCGTGACATCGCACCGATGTAGCTCGTTTTGCGTGCCTGTATGAGCAAGTTGAAGGTGGAGATGGGCTAACTGCGCTCTTTGCACGCCAAAACAGGAAAAACTTGGATGATAACTTGGTACTGTATATGTAGAGGATGTGGGTGTGATATACAAGCGACCACCTCGCTTGGGCTTAGTCACCGCTGTTCGTCATCAGGAGTGATGAGACGCACTTGCTGTTCATCTAATCTTTGTGCAGTGAAGACCAGATTTGTTCATCGCATCACTCTTTTTACAAGCGGTACATACCAAACAATTCATTCAACCCATTTTTGCACAACAGAAGAGGTGTACGTACAGACGTACCCCTCGATATGCGCAGCGGGTTTACAAAGCGATTTGACAGGGAATCAACCACAAAGATCCGTCCTCATGCTGATTAGATCCTGAACTCCCCAAGATCGGCAGTCGGATACGACAGGGTACTTGAAGAGATAGGTGCGCATATTGAGGGGTTCGTCTGTAGCATAACCAAAAGAAGAAGCAGATTGATTCATCAGAGGGAGTTAGTCGTCTCCAGCGTGCAATTCTGCATCGTCTGGTGCAGCTATCACTGTAATCGGAGAAAAAAATGACTCCAACAGCTCCAAAATCACGAGGGGTACCTTCAATTACCTGACCCGCTGTATTCCTCGTCTGGACAGTGTGAGCGCATTTTTTTTTTCTTGACGAAGTTTTTTCAAAGATCAAAAGAGCTTGATGGGTTGGGTGTCCGGGATACTCAGTCGAGCGATCGACAAGTACGAAGTGCCCGAGAGGGGACAGTTGTAGCACTCGATTGACAGCTTGTCGCCCTTGTCAAATTGTGTTGTCAAAGCCAATGGCATAGTGACAGGCGTGCCAAGTGACTTCACCGCGATCTGGACTTCGTGAATGCAGTACCCATTCTTCAAGAGTGAAATTGCGCCGCAGCCCTTGGAAATGCCGTTCATGCTTACTCCGATGGTGTAAACGCCCGATTGGCAGATTTTGACCACATCGCCTTAGTCGGTCATTATGAAATCCTCCGATTCGACTTTCTCCCACTACAGCCTCGCCATGCTGTCCCTTTTCGATGCTTGAAGTAGGATGAATGGAGCTGTATGAGTAGCCTTACTTCCATTTCGTAGATCCGCTAGCTCACGTTGCAGTATCGACTCACGCTCCTTCATCCGACGTAACTTATTCTGCTGGTCGCGTACTTTTAACGTCAACAAGTCGATTCGATCTGGGGCAACAGATTCGAGATCGAACTTGAAATTTATGGGCCATGTCTTGGACAGGAAACGGACGTTCATAGTTAGCTCCAGACGAACACGATCACCTTCCATCGACGTAAGTTTCCGGTGCACATCACTCGACTGGCTTTCTAGTGCGTCACGAAAACACTGTGGCATTATTGCAGAACATATTTGAGTCAATACAAAGCAGCCACCCCCTACTACTACGTTAATCCTACAAACCTCGACATAGTCCGTTGGTGATAGAGCGTCAATTGCAGCGATTGCTTTCGCAGGTGTCACGCAGTCAGCTTTTTTCATTTCCCCCTTGTACCTGCAAAACCACTCAAAAGCGGGTAAGGCCCCGTCAACACGCTGCTACATCCACCTTACTTACCACTGTTTGCCGCTACCAAGGCTTTTCAACTAGATACTCATTCTTTCTCCTCGGAGCTGAATCGAGCATTTGTAGCGAATCCCATCTTGCGTAAGATCTCCTTCCATCTTGATGGCTTCCTTCAGTGTCATTGTTCACTAGGTCTTCTCTTGTAGCTCTGTTGGCGAAATTCGCTTCTGGCACTCTGGGAGAGGAGAACACCAAACGTGAATTCGTCGATTGACGGTATTAGATTGAGGTAAATGGTGATAAGTGCTTCTATCCATCAATTGAATGTTCTTGCCTTCAATTTTGAAGGCTTATGAGAGGAAGGCTAGATCAAAGAACAGGTCGTAGGCGTCGTTGATCTGAAAGAGATGGCTATTCGTAGCAGTTTCGAGCTCAGCATCAGCACCAGTCTTGGTCAATTCTGATGAAATTAGCATAGATCGAGCCGGCGTTCGAGCAAGCAAAGGCAACAGTACCGACGTCAACTCACGTGGAAACTGCGTCGTTGCGGCTGATCGAAGAGCATTCACCAATGTATCTGCAGGAACCACAGCGGAAAGATCAGCAAGGCCGGAACTATGCGGCTCCAACGCTTGAAAGAGCAGCGTAGCTGCATCCAGAAGTTCTTCAAGGAAGAGGCACGCTTGTACGCCTCGATAGAACCTTGCAAGACCCACTCCTTGGCTACTTGGTGGCTCCTTGGTGTTCGTAGACTTGGTGAGAGAGAGCGCAGCTTCAACAACTCGTGTCTGTAGATGCTTCGGGAATTCCATACTGAGCTGCTGCAGTATTTGCAGGAATGAAGCCTCGCTGATGGTGGAGGGTCCTCCAGCTCGCACCTTTCGAGAAGGAGCAGCACCTTTACCTACTGTCGAAATCGATCGTGACGATAGGCTGTCGGTGCTGCCGCTGCTCGATAATGAGGGAGTGGTTTCAATAGCTGCCAAGTCATGGAACACCTTCTCAACTGCAGAAGAGAATGACGGACTGCTCGGGTGACACGCGCGCAGACAGGAAATCGCTGCAGCAGATTTGTTCGACACCATACCTTGGAAGCTACAGGCATAACCACCAACATTGATACCGTAACTCGTGTCATAGGAAATGATATTGATCCGCCTCGACCACGTACTGAGCAGCGAGGAAAGCCATGGGAACTCGAGGTCGCAGCGTTAGCACCTCTGCGATCGCCGTCGCAAGCATATCCTTTGCTCCAGATTTTACTGCTCAATGGAAGTGACCCGGTCAGTCCTTTTAATCACTCACAACTATCGGGGATCGCGTTCACGCACCGAGATAATCTTCGGGCATAGTAATGCACGGACTTCACTTGAACACTGCCGTATCTTGACTCTCGACTTGCTCAGCCCCAGGGTCGCAACAAGAGTGACGACGCTTCACGAAGTGTTGCTTGCAAAATATCCATGGTGAGGTTGGTCCGTGGTAATCGATGAAAGCATTATATCGTACCATATGGATGATTCCCTGACTGCATAACTCTAGTTACGGTGACGAAGGTGCACCTGAAGTTCTTCGTCGTTTTGCACCTGCTCCCGAAGGTTTTGCACATGGTGACTGAAGCCCTGGAGCTCGAGCATGCTGAGCATAAAGTACTTGGCGTCCTCGTGGAAGCGACGACGCGTCTGCAACGCGATGTTCTTGCGATCGTTCAGCTTCAACGAGGATCGCACCTTCAATACCGCTGAGCAGAGATCCGAGCTGCGGTAATTTGCTGCTGCAGGTGGCAGCAGCAGCGAGTCGTCGGGTACCAGACTCCGATACTCGGCTTGGGGTAGTGACGTCGACTGCTGAGTGGGGAACACGACGCCCTCGGACGGACCCGATACGAACTCATTCATAGGATACGCGTCTGCCGTCACGATAACACCGCCAGAAGCTCGCGCGAGGTCGAGACAATCGTCCTCAGCGGTTGGACAGACAAAGAACGAGGTATCGCCAAACTGCTTGGAAAACGTGATCGGATCCACCACCTGCACCTTCGTCTCGTTATCCCCCGGGAACGGCTTGTACAGTCTCGAGCCGTCGTTTTGCTTGTTCTCATGCAGTGCCCGTAGCAGAAACACATCGAGCGGCGGCAGTTCGGCTCTGTGACTGTTCCAGCAGCTGAAGACGTCCTGCGTTGACTTCGATGAAACATTCCACGTCGTGTGGGCGAAGCGGGTGTAGGCATAGTCGGCCACGTTCTTCAGCACAGGTTCGTCGTCACGCATCCTACGCGCGAACGTGACCGGATCCGGTGTAATCTGACTCGTGTAGAGCACCCGGGTGCTCTTAACGGTAGCGCCCTCCTCTTCGCCGTTCTTCTCGATAGCTCGCCGCGTTAAAAACTGCTTGATACCCTGGTCGCATCGCATGGTTCTGCAGAGCACGACATCCGTCAGCTCCAGCACCGACCTCGTAAAATTGACAGCATGAGGCACTGGCTTCGTATTCAAATCTACAGTCGGCGCCATTAGATACACAGGCTTCGTCTTTGGCCAGGACGCGGAGTTCACCAGCTTGAGGAGGTGGTCAGGAGACAGGAAGAGCATGGGCGTCTGAGGACAAAACTCCCAGTAGTTGCTCTTCTGCCGCGTGGCGATATCGTACACTTGGGCTTCCAGCGCCCAGTCGGGCAGCAGTCGCGACCGCAAGTACTTGAGCGGCCCCACAACAGCCGCACAGCCGGCAGGACCCCGTGCAGCCGACGGCAGGTAGATATCCACGTCGGGACATCGCTTCAGCTCGTCCAATAGCCGCGGGTCTCCTCTGTGCAGCAGCGACGTGCTGGCGGTCGGGTCGGGGAACGACCGGTCCGCACCGTTGCCCGGCGCTGCGAAGACCCAC
>JAHQIV010000793.1:0-16233 GCA_030463285.1 Phytophthora europaea
CGCTCGCCGTGCTCAAGCAGCAGCCGGCTGAGGGCGTCGCGCCGCTGCCGTTCCAGCCAGACATCGCGCTGCTTTACGCCGTGGTGACGGAGCCCACGCTAGCCAAGCAGTATCTCCGGTACCTGACGGCTGTTGCCGCCACGGACAACTACAAGAACTGCATGGGCTGGCTGCAGAAGCTCATCGATCTCAAGTTCGTCAAGCTGCTGGTGGGGTGTCGCAGTCAGTTGCTGTGGCTCGTGAGGGAGCTGGTCCATGTGAATGCGCCTGGAGTGGACAAGGTGATTGTCTGCTTGATGAGGTACCTGACCGGAGGAGATCCGAGTCGGACGACCGTCTGGCTGGCGTCGTCGATCATCCGGATCCTGATCGAGCACGAGGCTTGGCTGCTGTCGTGCTCGAGTTTGATTCCTTTCGTGTTCCATACGTTCGCAAGGATCTCGCTCGATCATACGGCCTCGCAGCATGCGAGCTTGTTGAAGCAAGAGGTTGAACTGTGCACTACGTTGTGGAACCGTCGTCAGGCGGACGTGGCCCAGCTCGGACGAGAAATCGTGCGCGTGCTCAGTGATGCCAAGGATGTAAGTACCTCTCTATTTTGGATGCTAACGGTTTCCTTTGCAACACATTTACCGATGAGTTTGATCATGCTGGAATGCAGATCCCCGGAATGAATGCACTTTGGAAACAATTGCGGAACGTCCGGGATACTGCTGAACCGGACAACGACGTTACGATGTACACGGTGGCACAATTGATGGCTATTCCAACCCCTCCGAGATACCTTGCGTATCGTTTGAACCCCAAAATGGAGGAGTATCTGCTCTTTATGATGGTACGTGGAACCAATGATCAGTGTGGCCGCAAGCATATTTCACGATCATTAATTAGCTGGACTATATGTTTCTCCATAGGAACGCGTTCAAGCTGGATATGTGACGCGCTACCAAAAGTGGTTCTCTTCCCAATTTTTGAGCAGCCCTGGATCGGATGCGCTTGTACCGGACCTCGTGCGATACATCTGCGCCGTGTACCATCCTTCAAATCAAGTCCTAGGTTCCAAGGTTACGCCTCGTTACCACATTCTGGGGTGGCTCTACCTCCTCTGGTACGCTAGTCGTATATTTCGTATTACCTCGGTTTCATGCTACAAATTGCTTTGCTAACAAATTTTCGCGGTACTTGATGTAAATAGCCACGGCAGTAAAACACCAAGCGTGCTGGCCCGAGTGCAGCTTGCCATGTTTTTCGACTACTTGTATTTCAAGCCATCGGATAACATTATGACTGTAGAGCCGGCCATTTTGCTAATGGTGCGTAATGGCCTGCATATTCCCGCCGTTTGTTTACAGTACTGACTAAAATTTGCCGTGCTGTAATCGTTTCCCAGGTGAAATCGCTGAAAAGTCACCCGATGGTGACGCTCGCCATGATTCAATTCCTAGTTTTTGCTGTTGAAAAGTTTGCAGCGTCAGCAGTTAACCGGAAGCTGATGCAAAAGGGCGTATCGACAGCGTTCGCGATGATTTTAAAGCTCGGCGTTGTGCCGTCAATCCTCCCGCTTCAGTCTTTCCCGATGCTGCAGTCTAGTGCCCCAGAATTACAATCAGAGCTTCACCGAATTTTCCCGGAGCATTTCCCCTCTCCAGAGAATGCCAACAAAGCTCAAGAGCAAGCGTCCCACCCAAGTCCTATTTCAAGTGCTGGCGGGAGCCCTGCCAGATCTCCCGGTCCAAGCTCGTCTCCTGCCAGACAGTCTCCTGTCAGGCAATCACCTGTCCGTCAGTCGCCCGTTCGACAGTCGCCGGTGCGGAGCAGCCCCATTGGAGCTGGAAGTCCGATCACGTCACCGCTACGTTCACTAAGTCCCACACATTCCGACTCAAGCATGAGTGGTGCTGGTGCACCGTCTGATACAAATTCTCTCGGCGCGCTATCATTTTTGCCTGACAATCAGCAACCGATAGATGTTACGTCAGAGATGCCTGCGCCTAACGACACGCTTACTGCGGCTACACCAGAACCCATCATCTTGAAGCAGCCACTGGTTGACATCCCGGAAATTTTGATCGCTCTGGGAGGTGACGACATCAAGCACTTCCAACAAACGATGCCTGACCCATGCTCACGCCCTACTGAAAGTTTCCTGGAGTGCTTGAACGACATTTTGATTTCTTGGATTCGGCAGGATAATGCCGTCGAAATCGCTGGTCCTCTGGGCTCATTCCTGCATACCTCACTGGAGAGAATAATTGTGTCGTCTCGAATTGCTTTGAGTGACTCTCCCAAGGCTACGTCTGCTGGCGTTTTTGATTCAATGCTGGACCAAGTACTCAGCGAATCCCCGGAACTCTTTGTTCCGTTTCTGAAGGCGATGTATGCACGAGATGTCACAATTTCCTACCGCCTGCTAGCCTTTTGTTGCTCGAGAAGCGGGACGAAGAGCCCCGAAGATGCGCTGAGGCCTTATTCTGCATTTGTCGAGTCCATTGGTGGCAACTTGGTTCAAAATATTTTGAAGGACTTGAACCTGAGCCAGCAGATTGACGATGCTCGAGTTCAAGCTTGCGCGCTATTGGGGAAGTCGGTACCATCCAGCGTGTCCAAGGACGAAATGGATGCCGTGAGTGCTACTACACTTTTCGTGTGCCCTTACTTGTTCGCAAACATGAAGCACCCGTTCCTGTCCAAGCTCATGGGTCGCAGTGAAGCGCTTGTTCAGCTGCTTCTTGGACTGGTCACTCCCGCTATGCTTAACAACTTGTGCACTCGTGTCGTTATGCGCGAGTTTGCGATGTTCAAGAAGCGACTAGCAAATATCGTGCTTTCGTCGCTACAGTGGACATCGTGGGAGCAATATGGCATGTGGGATCTAGTAATCGCGGAGCTTCAGTCAGGGCGATCAGCTGTAGCCGAGAAGGATATGATGGCAGCGGCGCGCAAGGTCCTAGCCTGTGTCAACCCGAAGGAGAGCCCGGAGACAATGACAGGGTTGCTGAAGTGTCTAATCCACTTCTGCCCTGACACGACGGTGTTGCAGAGCGTGTTCAAGCTCCCCGACACATACGAAGACTTCCCGTTTGCAGTATTGACGTGCTGGATGGACAAGTTTCCTGACGTGGTCACGAGTTACGTCCGCAGCTCTCTGGAAAGCGCGGGCGATAGCGACCTCTCAAAGGACAAGGCTCTATCAGAGCTGGTTCGGAAGATGGACCGCTTGCAAGATCTGCAAAGCCGCCGCATTCCCGAGACCGAAGAGATCGCCGTGCTCAAGGACCAAAGCGTCATCTCGGCCTTGAAGAAGCTGCTCCACCGATCCGAAACGTCATCCGCAGCCAACGACTTCCACGCATTGCGAGCAACGCTATTCGATGAGGAACCCCCACATAAGAAGCCGCGCCTTGCAGGAGACAACAACTAATGTGTGCCTTAGGCAGTGCAAATATGGGTAAATTTCTTCCGAGCGTAACGTTGCAGTCGTCTGTTTTTTTTCAACTTCGACTTGACCTCCCTGCCACGTCAGTCTCATGTCACTATCCCCTCGCTTTACTGCCATCGTTCTAACTCTCCCACAAATCGTGCAGTGCAGTAGTCGACCGACAAGAGGAGAGGAAGGTCAGACCGAACAGCGAGAGCAGGAGGCGCGTGCGTCAGTCAATAGCAGTCATGGGGATCGCCATGTCCAAGGTGTTCGCGGCGCTGTTCGGCAGCAAGGAGGTGCGCATTCTCATCCTGGGGCTCGACAACGCCGGCAAGACCACAATCCTCTGTACGTAGTAGGATTATTCGAGGAGGGGAACGCTTTTAAGCCCGGGAATTACAGAGCTAATTAGTGGGGTGTTATGTTATGCTATGCAGACCGCCTGCAGGCCGACGAGATCGAGCAGACGGTGCCCACGATCGGCTTCAACATGGAGACGCTGCAGTACAAGAACATCAAGTTCCAGGTCTGGGACCTGGGCGGCCAGACGAGCATCCGGCCCTACTGGCGGTGCTACTACCCCAACACGGACGCCATCATCTACGTCGTGGACTCAGCCGACGTCGACCGCCTCAACATCGCCAAGCAGGAGCTGCACGCCATGCTCGAGGTCGGTGGAGCTGTCGTTGCGAGGATTCGGGATCGCTCTTGACTCGGTTGCTTGATGGTGTATTTTATTTTACAGGAAGAAGAGTTGAAGGACTCGATCCTGCTCGTATTCGCCAATAAGCAGGACCAGAAGGGGGCGCTGAACGCTGCCCAGGTGCGACAAAGGACGACTCGTATGTTGCGAGTGATACTGTTTGCTGATGAGGTTTGCGCTGTTGCTGCAGATTTCGGAGGCAATGGGGCTGTCAGATATTCGCAACCGACAGTGGTCTATTAAGGAGACCACTGCAACACAAGGAGCCGGCCTCTTCGAAGGCTTCGACTGGTGAGATTGCGGAAGTGATGGTGTCATGCTGATGTAATTGTATCTGACGTGGTTTGTTGCTAGGATCGTGACGTGCATAAAGGGCGAGTAAACGTGCCATATTGCAAGAATGGTTGAAGACGCTGCACGCTGAGAGATAGAGAAGGCCTACTGGAGGAGGCTACGGCGTGTCTGGGTCTTTTGGTGATGCTGCGCGTTTGTCCACAATAAGTAGCACATTTGAGGTGCAGATCGTCGCATGCGGTCGTTAGCTATAGAAGGAGGAGAGAAACGAGGGGTACGTTGGGGTGAGGAGTGCAGGCAGGTGGCGAGGAAAATGAATATGCTGGCTCGGTCGGAACGGCGAGCATCAGCAGACAATGGATGGAGGTGAGGAATTTTGCATGAAAATACACTGGTGTACACACCGACTGCGTTTGTTGTTTTTGGATGCAGGCGTCTCTTGAGTGCAGGTTGGCGACTGTTTGTTCGCTGAGAACTTGGGGCACCGCGATGAACAGTGGCGGGGGAGATGCAGTCTGGTACGGCCCGCCTGAGAGCTGGCCGACGGAACACTGCCGCGTGCTGTATGCTATCAGCAGGTACGCGCAACAGGCTCGCAGTGTACATTCAAAGGAGACGTGGATCCGTCAAGTGGCTCTGCTGGTGCTGCTCTATGAGGGCATTGATGCTGGGATCCTGCCTTTCGACTACTCGCCCAGTCTGATGTGGCTCACGTACAAGAAACACACCGACCGCCGGTGGCTGCGGATTTCTCAAGAAGCCAAATCTGTGATCGATGATCTCTGGGAAGCCAAGCTCGTGAATGGAATTAAGCTTTCGTCGGTGGACTACCAACCAGTTACCGCGTACCAAGCCTCCTTTCGAGGGTTATCGATCGTGGAGCAGATGCCGCAGCAGTTGAAGAGGGAGACAAACGAGTTCCTTTACGCTCCTGTTCGTACATCCCGGACCGATGAGGGAGCTGACGCATTCCCAGACATCCCAAAGCCTCCACAGCTGCTATATGTACACTACGATGGCTCGGATTTTCATCTCGTGACGAGGGACCAGTCTTACACTAGACTGAGCACCATTACTGAGTGTGAGGACGTGTCATACGTATCGTCGCCTTACATTCCGTCGTGTCTTCGCTCCAGCACGAGTTACCTCGTTGAACCCACAAGTAACAAGTTACGCGCCACTGAGTCTGCGCGTGGTTACAACATGATGACTAAAGAGGCAAAACAGAGTATCGTACTCTCACAGGTTCATGCACTTGTTGGTGAGTGGCTGCCGTTCGGTGCCAACCAGATATCGGCTCTCAATGAGCGTCTCGGGTCAATGGAGCGGTGCCAAGGAGGCCTGTTCAGCTCTAAACTCGATTTGCAGCCCACGGAGACGCACTTCGAAGTGACTCCGGGGCTCACACAAGTCAAGATTTTGGACTTCGATGCCATTCGCTTTATCAACTTCGAGGCTGAAATCAACTTTCCGGAGAGCGATGGTGTCATCCAAGTTGAAAACTTCGGAATGCACTTGCACGTGAGTGGGGCAGTGCTTTATGGGGTGAAAATTGATGCCATTATGAACCACACAGAGCGGGCGATTCCGCTGGACCTACTCACACGACTTCTAGTTGACGTCCATCAAGACAGTTCTGGTATCATAAAGGACTTACTTTCGCGTTACCAACTCAGTGTGCTCGACATGCTCTTCATGGGCAAAGCGGACCAACGCAACAAGTATAACCTCATTACGGCTGCGGGGATCGAACCCAAGGTGCCAGCTTGCAAGTACTTGGACAAGGGCGAGCGCGAGAATGAGCTGAAGCAAGTATTGGGCGAAATCTACGCTTGCTACGATATTACGCGCGATGACGTGCTATTCCTTGGACGCGACGGTTGTCTTCTCAGTGGTCCGGGAGCCGAGCGCTATGAATCGTTGCTGACCACGTTCATGGGACTAAACAGCCGCGAGATCTTCATCCGAAACTTCTTCGTGCGCACCTTCGTGCTGAACGACATGCTGACAAGCCTTCGGAAGTCCATTCGCAATTACCGCAAACTTGGCGAGCACACACTGAAAACTGTGAAGAAATCGTTGAGCGATGCCGCACGACACATGATCCTACTTATTGAATGCCTGCAGTATCTTCTGGAGTCAGTGGAGGCTCTCGAATTGCCTCCTGTACCTGTCGATATCGCTGGGTCGAAGATTTACAAGTGCTTGCAACTGCTGGAACGCAAGAACAGCGTGATCGTGCGATGCAAAGATTCTATCAAGCTCATTGAGCGTCTTCGAACTCAACTTGACACGCTGATCACCAAGTTTGAAGGCATTTCGCGACTTCAGCTGACATACGTTTCACAAGGATTCGACGTCAACATCCGGCGGCTGACCGAGTCGCTCCGCGTTCGTGATGAGCTTGAACGCAATTTGGAAATCATCCGCATGATCTTCGCTGGCAATCTGTCTTTTGACGTGATCGATCGTCTTAGTGGCGGTACGTTCAATGTGCCCAATCCAAAGTGGTTTATAGACTGGATCAAGAAGCCGATCATTGACGCGCCCCTCGCTTTTTTGGCGATCAACATTGTTTGGTTCGCCATCATTTGGGTGGCGCTGCAAGCGTGGCTAGACCACCGCGTGTTCGAGCATGGCGCGACGCTAGTGATTCGCGCCCACACAGATAAACGTATCAACCTCACGCAATTACGCCGAATGCTGAAAAAGAGGAATGTTCGGCTCGGGGCGTTCGAGTACGAAGCAAGTGGCCGGCCAGAAATGCAGAGCTATAGGTGGGAGGAGCCTGGATTCCCAACCAAGGGCTCAATAACGCACGTGCAGATCGTGATCGATGAGAAGCAGAAGCTGCTACGATCCATCCGCTTGCAGATCTCCTGTCCACTGGACGAGTCAGTACCGATTCACTCGCGTCGGCGCAGCGTGCGCAGTGTGCTCCGGCAGAACTCAAGCACGCTTCGAAGGACGTCTCGCCGACTTCACCCCGCTCCGTCTTCCGTCACAGTGATGGAAAACAACATCCTCGAGCAGTTCTCGGCCATTCTGCGGACAGAAGGGGTGTACCAGGAGCGTCACGCCCCACTCGCGCGCCTTGGCAGCCAGATCAATTTGCTAGCACTGGCTGGGGATTTCGCTGAGCACAACTATAACCAAGACGTCAGTCGCACGCGGCGCCGACGAGGTGCAGTAGATACAGCAGTAGTCTCCAAAGACTATTGACAACCAGTGCGGCCATTTCGGTGATCGGATAAAGCTACAGAAGTTATTGTGTCTTTCACCGATTTTGGTGGAATTAGACCCATAAACGGGCGGCCTACCTCAATTTAATGCTAATTCTGCCTGCACTTCTCCTAACGGCCGCGATCGGCTTTGCAAGCTAATCGACGAAGATACGGCGGATAAACACAGAATGGCGGCTGGCCAACCGCCAATCGCCCTGTTTTTCTCTAACTCGGGCTGGATAAGCTAATTTCGCCGACACCATCGCCATGCTTATTTCGGCAACGTTTGGACAACCCATAATTAACATGGGAATTAGCTAACCCAAGGCATAATTAAGATCGAGATATGATTAGAATTATGCCAGATTTATCACGGCAGAATTAGTGAAAGGCACAATAATTCTCAGAAGTTAATTCTCTGGAATTTATTTCAGAATTCACTACAGTACTACACTATCAACCGTATTTAGTCTGTGCGAAAAATTAGTGTGAGTTCGCAATTAGTGTCACCTTCAAGTAGTGAGACTAATAAGCGTAAGCAAGCCACGAGCAGGTTCGAAATTATATAACTACCCAGATAGCATCTGGGTAACAAACCGCAAAATAATTTGGAAAACACCATATTCGGAAAAGGTTTGGTCCCTCGTTTTTCCAACGCAGGGCACTCAGACCTCAACCTCAGACGCTACCTTTCGTTGATCCTTCATCTGTTGTCCAGTTTAAAGTGACCTTCTCAGAGTGGGCAAGTAGTGGTACGAGGCACAAACACTCGGACAGATGGATACGGTTTGAACATCAAATCAGGCATCAAATCCATGCGATTTGAGGTCGGTAGCGGTAATATATTTGAGGTTTGCTCAAAATGGGGTCTGCGTTGGAAGGCGACAGGCCGTAATTTATCGCAAACTGAGGTCTCAACCCTATTTTGAAGCCCGCGTTGGAGATGCTCTAATAAGCGTAAGCAAGCCACGAGCAGGTTCGGCATTAGCATTTGTTCATAATTAGTATCATTCGTCTCACAACAGCAGTCTTGTATTTTTAACGTCGGCGCGCCCAGAAACCATTATCAATTTTCTCGCATCAAGACAGCTCCTGTACATGAGTGTTCAAATGACACTCCTGGCTCCTTGTGGAGGTTGTGGCGGCGATGTTGGCCCTATCCATCTTTGCCGAACCTGTTTCGTGCATATGCATCCCCCCTGTGGTACTCCAGTCGGCGCTAAAGACTTTGGTCAATACGTGATGTGTCCTGGCTGTGAAGTCAAGAAACACAAGCTGATGTTAGCATCTCCTATTGTTGCAGCACTTTCTCGCCAAAACAAGAGTAGTCAGGTGTCGCGTTTGCGCAGCTCAAAGTCCAAACGTGATGTGGTCATTCTCTCAGCTTCATGTGATGAGAGCAAGTCGAAGAGTGATGAAGTACCGCCACAGACAAACGCTGAAGTTGAAGTAACTGACATACCAACGCAGCCGTCGAGCCGAGCGGCGCAGCACGTCAGCACAATACAACAGCGCAAGACGGTGATTTCGTGGATGGAAGACTACATGAAAACGACTGGAAAGAAAAACATGTTTACTCGAGGAGTGGACGCCTTTCCGCACACATTCAATTCCGCAACGCGCAATGCCAATTTGAACAAAGCTATAAATTGGTGGAAGAAGCGTGATCAATTTATCGGGGCACCGCGTGGTGCAGTTGGTCTATCGACTCGAAGAGAGGCCGGTAGAAAGCGAGTTAGTTCGAAGGCTGTGCAAGGACGCGGGAGACGCCGAAGTGAGTGGGTAATCTGGATATACCCACTTCTGCGCAGTAAATTCGATCGTCTCCGCAAGCTCGGTCTCAAATTTGATTCGGGGCTTCTCCGTCAGTTAGCCCTCCGGATGATGCAGCAACGAGACGCCTCAAAAGTTGACACTAAAGGTGTACTGCTTGAGAGCAAAATCACAACACGTTGGGTTCGATCTATTATGGAGAACCATAACATCGTACTTCGTGCTCAAACCGGAAAGCGACAGCTAAGTCCAGAAAAAACCGCGGAGATCGAAAAGAGTGTGGCCGTGCACCTAGGCGAGCTGAAACGAAGATTTGACAGCGGCAAGTACGACGAAAACGCCATCGAGAATATCGACAAAACTCATTTCGTAATTGACTTTGACAATGGAAAAACATTGGGCTTCGGTGGGGAAACACAAGTCAAGTATGCAGACGTCGTTAGTGGGAGAGAGGGTGTGACCATAGTGGTTCGCATATCTGGCGATCCCAGTGGACATATCCATCGTCCCATGATGATTTTTACGAATCCAAATCGCAGCCATCCGATTGCTGGCGTTGCTGACGTGGAAGGAGTGTGCTATCGAAGTGGGCCTAAAGGGTGGATGGATAAACGTATTTTTCGCGCGTACCTGTGTGAGCGTAAGGCCCAGGCACCTGATCGGCTTGGTCGAAAGAAAACAATATTTCTCGACAATTGCTCTGGTCACCTTAGTGAAGAGGAGTTCAAAGGAGAGCTAGAAGCACTCAATGCATCGCTTCAATATCTTCCACCTGACGCAACCGATCTTTGTCAACCAGCAGTCTCGTCTGTGATTGCGAAGATTAAAGATGTGTGGCGGAGTATGTGGAATTTGATCTACAATAACGAGTGGCAAAATAATCCACGGGGTAACAGCACGGGTTCCCGAAAACTCAAGAACCCCGGAAACGGTTTCTTCTTGGATTTGGCAGCCAAGGCGGTTCGTCGCGCGAACGCGTATCGAGACAAGAACAATTTAAATTACGCTCGAAAGGCAATGATCCGCTGCGGACTTTCCCTTGATGTTGATGGTGTGTGGCGAGTAGAGCAGCTGTACCCGCACCTGCAGGAGATCATTAAGAAGTACCCCGGTGAGTTTGACAAGCCCTCACAGAAGGAAGGCACACCATCGAAACCAAGTGCAGCTGTCATTTCAACATCCGCGTCGTCAGAGTGATGATATGGAGTCATGATGGAAGATTCGTTAAGAGAAGATACCTGTAAGTTGAAGTTACAATCACGAATAACTTTGCATTCATCATTTGCAGCCCAGGCCGAATTACATTAAGTTAGCGTACGCAGTTATGTATATCGCACCTTATAGAGGTGGAAAGCATAATCTACAACACGGCTCTCCAGTTTTCTAGCGAAATGCTTGGGTTATCACTTCATTAAAAAAAATGAAGTTACAATCACGAATAACTACGCATTCATCATTTGCAGCCCAGGCCGAATTATATTGAGTTAGCGTACATAGTTATGTATATCGCACCTTAAAGAGGTGGAAAGCATAATCTACAACACGGTTCTCCAGTTTTCTAGCGAATTGCTTGGGTTATCGCTTCATTAAAATATGCCGCCATTTGTGATTATCTCAGGTTTTTCGTTTGCTCCCCAGCGCTTGATCCGTACGGACGACGGTTGTAGCCCTCTGTATTGCATACAAACGAACCATTCCGCCGGTGTAAAGTTAAATTGAATAATTTCCAGTGTTCGCTCTTTTGTCAAGTGTGGCTATTATATGTGACGTGGTAATTAGTCTGAGTGTTTCTAATTATTTCTCACACAAAATAGTATGACTTCGTTATTTGCCACACTCACACGAATTCATGTAAGGACGATAAATTTCACCTCACGTGAAATAGTATGAGTGATACTAAATACGGTAGTCAGTGTACTGATACTAACTGAACCTCTTCCTCTTTGACTAAGACAATATTAGGATCTGTTTACAAAATCAGACTGATTTGATTTAATCAGTCGAACAAAGCGCAATAAAACGCGACTGGAAAATAAAGAGGTATAATACGGGACTCGAAACGGATCAGCCCCGTATATACCGATTGATACCGGTTAAACCATATGAAAAAAGCAAAAGGTCGCGTTTCTCGCGCCACCATTTTTTCATTGAGAGTAACTGCTGCGCCCGACTGGAAAAGGAGGGGGTGAACGTCACATAAAACGACCATCGGAGGCGAGTGGTTGCGAAGTTGCGTAGCCGCAGCAAACCCGCGCGGGGTGCCCGCGAAGCAGGGCCCCGCGGTATTTGCGGAGGCGGGCCCAGCGCCGAGCATTCCAGCGAGCCGAGCACTGCACTGACCAGGTGAGAGAATCTTTTTCTCGCAGGAGAGCAGCGACTGCCTCTGCGTAGCAAAGCCAAAGGCCGCGATGACATCGGTCCTGAGGAGGGTTAGGTTAAAGGCAGTGTGAGACATTCAATACAAAAAGTAAGTTTAAAAGCGAAATGTGACGCGGCGAGCTGGGCGCAGCAGCAAGTGCCTTTTTCATTTCACAATCAAAAGGAGTATACCGACTTCCTCGGCTTGTAGTGGACACCTGCATATAAGAGCGGCCAATCATACTGCAGTATTTGCACCCGCTCAACGCATAAGATCTGTAGCATTCTTTTCAGTGCATATGTACTAGTACTATACCGGTATGACTACACTCCGTCCCTCGGCGATTGCCAACTTGGCCTCCAGCAAAGCTTCTCGCCGAAAGCGGCGGACGTCGGTACAGTACAGTACCTCCCCGAGATAATCACGACTGGACTGCCGAGTCGGCCAATGGACTTGGCCACTGCGCAGAGGGATTGGTGCCGCGAGCTGTCGCCCGTGACGCCGCGGCCGTGGCAGGTCTCGTTCTGCTTGGTGTCGCTGATCTGTGCCGCTGCTCCATCTCAGCGAGAAAGTCCCGCTGCTCAAAGGCCAGAGACTCTGACAGAGAGAGACGCACCGGCGCTCAGGGTGTGAGGGCGGCGTTCAGGATGCCCCACCCAGCGAGGCGCACTGCACAATACACCCTCAGACCAGGCGCTGCCGAAGATGCGTCGCATCATGCGAGGCCGCTTCGTCGACAGCCGAGTTGAGGTGCTGCCCCGCGCACCACCAGGCTAATGGCACCCGCGCGACCGTCTATCCTGCAAGCGACGCCCCGTAGCAGGACGCTTCTCCTGACGCTACGGTTGATATGCTGTCGTTTTAGATCGCTGGTGATTTGGTGAATACTCCACCAAACATAGGATACTACACCACCGCGTTTTGGCGATCTTTCTCGAAACACTTGCTCATCACTGTGTCATTGATGGGAGCATTGGTGAAATGACAACATTGGAGACGCTGAGTAGCTAGCTGCTCCTAGAGAAACTCCTAGAGTTCTACAGATTTAGATATTTTTGATTGCAACGCCTACATTCACTACATACGTATACCGGTACTGATAACGGTAGCCCGAATCGGAACATCACTTTTTCAGAGTGGTACACTGTACCGATATGAATGGTGTCCACTATAAGCCCAGGAAGTCGGTACTTTCCGGCACGGTTCAAAAAAGTGGGAAAGAAAGAAAAAGCAGCAGTACAATAAGTTATTGCATGCCATCAATACATTATGCATACATTTATGCAATGTAATGTAGCTTTATCATAATTTTCAGTATAATTAATTTTATTGAATTGTCAGTACCACATAACGGAAAATATGCGCCAAGTTTCTGCCGTTAATTAATTCCTTGAGAACTGCAAGACACGCAAGACAATCACAGCGACGCTTCGGCGACACCTTTGCGCTGCTTCAGAACACCCCCTCGCCTCGCCATGTGCCCCAGCGACCCTCACGGCGCTTCCTTGGCCTCGTCTCCATCTCCCGACGGCTCATGGTGCCCGGAATTCCACCCTACGCGCGTCGAGTTCCAGTCGTTCGCCACGTACATCCGCACAGTCGTCGAGCCTCAGTGCTCCAAAATCGGCATTTGCAAGGTAAACACCGACGAATTAAAGCGTAAAACCAGCTGACTAAATGCTGTTTAGTCTTCGCCAATTAATTTTCGGTGCCTTTACCTTCTGATAATGGATTTGTGTCATTTCCTGTAGATAATTCCGCCGCGCGGCTGGTTCAGTCGCTCGTACGACATCTCGCAGCTCAATTGTCAGGTATCGGCGCCAGTGAGTCAGCATGTGGCCGGTAAGAAGGGCATTTTCAATGTGGACCTCGTGGAGCGGAAGACGGTGAGCCCCGCAGAGTTTAAGACGATGGCGGAAGCGACCACGGACAAGGAGCCTCAAGGTCCGAAAAAAGTCAAGCTGGGAGTGTACTGCAATGATGGGTACTAATTGTTTGTTGTGTTGCGTGAGTGTAGATACTGACGATCCGATGGAAGTGGAGCGACGGTTCTGGAAGGGTCTGAGAGGAACCATGGACCCTCCCGTGTATGGAGCGGATATTGTGGTTCGTGCTGAAGTTTTTCGTAGCTCCAAGAAGTGGTTTTCGTGCTCTAAGCTATGCACTACTGTTTGGGTGAACACAGACGTCACTCTTCGGCGATGCAGATGCGCTGTCGTGGAACCTGAACGACCTCAACACGATTCTACGCAAAATTGACTTGCCAGGGGTGACACAGTCCATGCTGTATTTCGGCATGTGGCGAGCGATGTTCGCGTTCCACACGGTATGTAAACATTCTATAGGCCAACGGTTTTAGATGGTTGTTACAATTTTGCGTGGTGTCTGACGTTGACGCGTGAGTAGGAAGACATGGATCTTTACAGCATCAACTACGTGCACACGGGAAAACCCAAGTTTTGGTATGGCGTGCCCCCAGATGCTGGTGAGTCACTGCTTGCTTGAAAAAGCGTCTGGTTACCAAAATCTGCGATGTTCATTAACAAGTTCTACCTTTATGTGTCTGGGTAGCTCCTCAGCTCGAAAGAGCAGCGCAGTCGATGTTCCCAGAAAAACACCACGCGTGCAGCCAGGTAACGTGACTTCTTTTGTTCCGCAACAAACATGTATGGTTATCGATAGCTTATCTTCAACTCCACGCATTTTGGTCAGTTCCTGCGGCACAAGACGTCCCTCATTTCACCTGCTCGTCTTCGAGAGTTTGGTGTGCCGTTCTATCGAGCGTATCAAAATCCGGGAGAGTTCGTGGTTACTTTTCCGGCGACATACCACCAGGGATTCAATCTCGGTAAAGCCTGGTGGATTCTATTTGCTCATCGTTAGTGAACTCTTACCCTAGTCTGATGTACCGTGTGCGGCAAAGGTTTCAACATTGCAGAAGCAGTAAATTTTGCGTCGCTGCTTTGGATCCCGTATGGACTGAAAGCCAAGGTAAGCTACATGTTGACTTCAGCTAGCGGCAACAAGTGCATTGGCCACATTCGTTAACAGTTTTTCCGGCGTGTTACAACGTTAGGTCTGCAAGTGCCTTCCTGATAGCGTGCGGATTGATATGGATTCTTTTATGACGAAGCTATTTGAAGAACCTCAGTGCAGCGCTGAGCTCTTGGGCGAAGATCCCTGGGTCTTTAGCTGCAAATGCCACAAGTACTGTAGCAGTCATAACCCCTACGCAGAAGTGGAGGTACAGTTGTGTGTGTGGGCAGAGTGTAGAGTCTCGTAAATTACGAGTCGTAATAACTAACAAACGCCTGTCTGTTCTGCAGGAGCAATGGTTTGAATGCTCGAAGTGCAAGATTTGGGCTCATATTCGCTGCATTCATCCCGACCTCGCCTACAAAGCAGCCGAAGATCTCCCTCAGTCATTGCTTTGCCACCGATGTATAGCTGAAGCTGCCGGTGGGAAGCCACGCACTTTGTCAAGCCGTGGTCTTGGAAAGAGAAGCGGGACTGCATCCAAGAGCGCAGTGCGCAGCTGTGTGGGCAAGAGGAAGAAAGAAGCAGTAGCTTGCTCGAAGAAGAAGTCGACGAAGGTACCAGCGTCTGCCGTCATGCTGTCGCCTCCGAAGAAGGCGAAAGCCGCTAAGCAGTCGGCTGTAAGCACACCCAAGAGCGCCACCAAAGACAGAGCTGTCGTTGGCAAGTACCTCACAATTAAAGGATCTACTATCCGGTTCAAGGACACCGAGGTTCGTCGTCCAGGGCGATTGCTCTGATCGGTAGTGGGTGAAAATATGCGAGTCCCCGCTGACAAAATTGTGTTTGCCATGTTGAGCAGGCGAAGGTTGCGGCAGTAGAGGGCAAATACATCCGCGTGCATTACAAGGTAAGTAAGAAGCTTTAGCTAACTGCTCTGCTACACGTACGTACAGTAGAACAATGATCTCACACGGCCATCTTGTGTGGGTTTTCCGTAGGGCGAGTCAGCAAACAACGACGAGTGGCTGTCAGTGAACTCGAAGGAGCTGCGACAGCGGATTGTAGCGGTGGAGCCGCCAGCGCCCAAGCACTCGAGCTGTAATTAGTTCCGATAGCCCGTGTTAAAGTAACTCATACTTCAAGTAATACTGTACGCTTGTCATCGTTCCCAAAGACCAAGGAAGGACATTCGTGAAGTGTCCATCATTCCGATCCAATTCCGGTAAAAACACCATTCGTGGTTTGTGTAGATTTTTACAACGCGTGGCTGTGACAATCAATTCGATTGGATCAAAGTGAAGATAGTTGAAGCTGTTCTACAAGCTCAGACATCCATTCAAGCACGCAAATGGTCCGCCCTGGCAAAGACGTCTCGGTGGGCGAGTTCGACCCCGTCTCGGGGCTCACGCACATCACGCACCAGCGCGGGCGCCTGCTGTTCAACATGGGCGCGAGCACGAAAAAGCGGCAGCGACGAGAG
>JAHQIV010000794.1:0-16220 GCA_030463285.1 Phytophthora europaea
CTGACGCTGACGGCCTCAATCTTGCCCGCCTCTGCGCCCCGCGCGGGGATCTCGGCGCTCGCCCAGCTGTGCTCGTCCACTGTGGTCCAGATGCCGCCGTCGTGGCCGCGCTTCGGGATTGCTCGGAATTGCGCTGCGGTTTTAAGTAAGGTAGGAATTACGCGCGACGACGGCAATTAGTAGTGGCGGCACGAATACTGGCGAGATACACGCAGGCAGCTACCGTCACGCACTCGACACTTGGCTGCGACCAAGCGAGCAATGCACCAGTGAGCCGATACCGGGCGGGTTTGCTACTCATAGGCGGCGGCTCCCTTGACGGGTTGAGACCGCTCATTGGACGAAATGGAACACTCGAGAGTTGTATGGAAAAGGGTAAACGGGCTCGACTGGCTTCCAGCCCTCCTACCCGTTTTCGGAGCGACGGGTCAGCCCACATCATGTGGTGCACACCACCCCACTTCAACTTGACGGGAAGTTGAACCATGGTATTTCCTGTGCTATTACTTAACTTCTCATTGCCCTCCATGCGAGAGCGTTGATCCATTTCCTATTGTTCCGCACGAACTCGGCAGCACCAACGTAGAATACCACGCGGACACCAGAGACACCGCCAGAAAATGCTCTAAACTAAAGTACTAACTCCCAAACTCAGCGCTGCATACGAGCAAATTGCTTCAGCGTGCGCTCGGGCTTCCTCATTAGAGCTCTTCTTTGACTAGGAACCGGTTGAGCCTCAACTTGAGGAGATCGATGGAGGTGCACGAAAGCAAAGTTGTCGAATGAACGGACCACGCTAGCGTGATAGCCTTCGCTTCTTCGGACAGCAAGGGGTTGTGAGCGACGAATGCTCGCTCCACAGCTGCGTTGAAGACGCTCTTGCCTCGCCGGTCAAGCGCTAAGGTCCACGCTCCATTGTCGATTCAATTAGGCATCAAATCCGCGTCGCCGGCGGAAATGAGGGCGTAGACCGCAGGCAACCGGGTCTTTTCGAAATCAAAGTGCAGGACGCTCTCAATCCTGAAGTGACCTGACTGATCCCGTTGTTTCGTGTTCTACACAGTCCAACGTAACGCACTCGGACGGACCGCTCAGAATTTCAAAGGCAGTGAACATGTATTTGTGACAGCAAGCAAGCCGATCTTATTCCGCTCACAATTCGCAAATCCGCTGGACAGGATCTGTGGAGGTTGTCCCGCTACGAGGCCTTCTCCATCAGGTGGATCGGCTTGAGGATGGAGATCTTGTTCGTCTCCACGATATAGCCGTTCATGACCATCTCGTCTAGGATAAAGTGCGCCTTCTCGAGGTTGAACATGATCTGCAACAACGACAAAACCCATTCACACTCAGCCCACACACAAAGCAACTGCTGCATTAAAAAACATTCCCACTTACGTCAAGTTCGCACTGCTCAATCCAAACCCACACACCACCACAAACAGCAGACAACCCTTTAGTCTGCAGCAGCTTCTCCATCCTCAACAGTCTCTGCAAACGTACCACACTCTCGAAGTACTTGTCCATGGTCTCCACCAGCGCGTGGATGAACTCCAGGATGCCCAGCTCGTTCTACACAGCAGCAGCAACAACAACAAAACCCACTCAGCATCCAGCCCCACTCGCAGCTGTGGAAGGAGCAGCCTGCGCACCTCCGAGTCGTCGTCCTTGACGCCGACGATGAAGAAGAGCGACGCGTATCTCCTGTAGATGACCTTGTAGCCGCGGTATTCCACGAATGAGCACTGAGCCAGCACATTTGTCAGTCGCTATGGGCAGCGCAGAGGGGGGAGCGAAGGCGGCCGCACCTGCGTCTCGTTGCGGCCCAGACACTTGCGGATGATCTCGGCCTCGAGCGCCACGCGCTCCTGGATGGACAGGAAGTCGTAGTACTGGGCCAGGCGCGTTTGGCCCTGCTTGTTCACCATCAGAACGAACTTGATCATGGCTGCGACGCTCTGGAGGGGGCGGACGGACGGGTTCTCGTAATGGAGCTGCTCAATGCGACGCTAGCAACGTGGCCGTCGTCATGTGGTGTGGTGCACATCAATCAATTTATTTTATGAGATTGACTGCTGTCCCCGACTGGAGCATACACCTTGTACACTTCTGTCCGGAGGGCATAAACGCTGCGCAAAGCGAGCCGCTCCCCGCGCGAAGCGCGGTAGGGGCCGCGCGGAGCGCGGTAGGGTTCATGCGTCACACACAGGCCAGTGTTTTGGGGGTCTAGTCGGGGGTGTACTAAAAATCTCTATTTATCCGGACGCGTATAGACCGCTATATAAAAGGTGCGAGTCGGTTACAATAGAGAGGCTACTGCAACACACAGTCGGGAACAGCATCACGTGCCTTATTTTATTAGGAATTGTTGGTGTGCACCACCTAATGATCGTTTCGGCGGTAGTTGAAGTCCCTTAGTGGACGAGATGATCTTCGAGGTGCTGCAGCAGGTCTTGGGCGAGTTCTTCGTAGACGTGCAGGAGCGCAATGTTTCCTTCTACGCCGGGGACCTGTTCGAGTCCAGCCACTTCAAGCTCAGCGACGTCTTCTTGAAGACCGCCGTGGGTCTTTTTTGGAGTTAATTAGGTAGTTGATACTGTTAGAAGTCCACTAAGTGATGTCTATTGCAATTGATTTATTGCAGCTCATCAATGCGCTGCAGCTGCCGTTCGACTTGTCGGCCGGGTACATTGGCAACGTCAAGATTGAGGGCCTCGTGGGGGCTGTGGCGGGGTGGCCACTCGAAGTCAGCATCAGTGACGTCTGCCTCGTGCTGAGGCCACACAAAGTGCAGTGGGACAACGAGCTGCTCATTCGCTATGCCAAAGAACTTGTCATCGCCATGTTGCAGTGTTTAGGAGCGCCGTCCGCCACCAAGAAGGGGAGAGGCTCGCTGTTTTCTCCTGCGAAATGGATCGCGGTATGTGCAGTTTGGGTTGGTTGTCGTCGAGAGGTTGCAATTGCAACTGATTTTTACTATTGATACAGAGTCGAATTCAAGCGGTGGGGGTGGAGATGATCGTCCAAGTGGAACGCATTCACATTCGAGTGGAGGTACGATAGTATAGTATAGTTGAAGTTGTTTTCGGGGTAACCATTTTGGATGTACAGAGTCCGAGGACCGACAGTGATAACCTAGTGGCCTATGGGCTTAACATACCGGTGCGTACAGCCGTGTTGTCACTGTATTCATGTAAAAAAGTTGTCACTGAATCTTCACTGTTGCGTAGTTGATTCGCTTCGCTCCGCGGGAGTTGGAGGAGCAGATTCTGTACCGACGTCAGCAGCCTGGCGTGACATACCCCAAAGCAGTCGACGGTGTCATGTCCAAGCTACTTACAATCGAAAACGTGTCGTTTTACGCTGATCTTGATGCTGACGCATATTGGACTTCACCCTCAGAAACTGAGGCGTCTACTGATACGACGGAACAACCGGTTGCGTCTGCTCTGCTCGCCACCCCCGAAGACGACACTTCTCCACGCCAATTTACGCATGAAGATGCTCTAAAGAGCTTTAAAGAGTGTGTACTGAAGTCGTTTGCTCGCGACCAACGACGTGAATTGGTGTATGTGCGCGTTATCTGGATTAAGCTGGACTTAGTACCTGGGGAACAAAACACCGGCGAGAGTGGAAGCGTGGCCAAGCCTGTGCTGGCAGCAGTCGACATCGCTACTGAGGAGATCGAGCTAAACATCGATTTTGACCAGATTGCTGTCATACTGGAAGAACTGGAGCATGTGGTGGGTTACTTCAAACGCTTTCGATCGTGGAAATGGCGGCCTTCTTGTATCGACCGGGAGCATCATGCACCTCCTAGTGTCAAGGTGGCGGTCGCTGCTCTTTTACCTGTACCACCAAACTGCGAGGAAAATCGTGCTGCGACGGCTTTCTCTGTCGAGAAGCAACGAAAGTCGAGGCAATGGTTTCGTGCGATGTGGAGGTATGCTTTCCGTTGCATCCTAGACCAACAACGACAATCGAGACAGGAGCCGCCAGAGGAGAGAGATCCTACTCAGTACATTGATCCAAGATACTGGTGGCGCTATAACGAATTTGATGACAAGGAGCTCCAAGAAATACGCCGTAAACGCTACATCCACTTGTACGCGCGGAGTTTGAGTCCAGCTGCCATGGAAATTGCGTTGTACGGACGAGGAAAAGCTCTTTTGGGATTAGGTTTTCCCCAAGATCAGCAGAATGGTGGCATTGCCAAAGCAGGTAAAGGGCGGTCTTCTCCACCATCTCCTCGACGACGTCCTCTACCAGAGTTTGATCCGCTGACCCAAGAAGAGCAGTGGGAATTATCCGACTTTGTTGCAACAATGACCGTCTATGAACAACGCGTGTGTCGAGCTTTGGCTGAGAATGAGCTCCGTGCAGATTTTACGGCGGCTCCTCCTTCACCAACGCGAAGAGTTTCATCAGCGATGGAGTTTTCGATAGCCCCTACAGATTCAGGATCGGGTCAGTCATCACGTCACAGTCGAAGTGTTTCGGTTGATGCGGTGCCATCTCCACCGATATCTCAATCAGCCCTTTTGTCATCAGAGTTCGCTACTGCTGGAGAGCGAAGGCATTTCACACGAGGCTTAACAATCGATCCCGCTGAGCTATCCGTTCGACCAGCTTCCCCACCCTTGTCACGTCCTCATGCTGCTTCGACCAGCGATCTGCCAAGTCCAACTAAACGTGAAAATCCTTTAGATTTGGAACCACTTCGAGCCTGGATCTACAAGCAGCGGAAACTAGGTCTCTTCACGACATCTTGGTTTGAAAAGCAGTTTTTCCCGGCTTGGATTCTCAATCCATCCAAGATCATTCCGCTACTCAATTGGCAAATCGGTCCCGTGACCTTGCGTCTGTCCGAGGGCAACTCGGATCAAGCACACAAGACGAAGCGTGGCATAGGAATTGAGGTCGGTTTCGAGAGCTGTTCTGGTGCAATGCTGCTCACTAGAACGCCATTCTTGCGGATCCTCGTAGAGGTACGCGTGGGTCTGTTTCATGTTGTTCTAGTTCGTCAGCAAAATCTCCACGACAAAACAAGCAGTGTCGACTTGGGGAATGGTATATCGGAGTACAAGTGGATCTCAAGTGACTACATCCGTTTACCAGAAGACGGGTTCTTCTACATCGGGCTGAAGTATTCCGCACAAGAGATAGGGGCAACTGGAAGGGTGCAATTCGTGGGTAATTTTGAAGAGGAACTGGGGCTGAAAGGGAGAATGTGCATCGGACCGATCAAGATCGACTGCAATGAAGCGGCCATGCGCTTAGCAATGGATCAGACTGTTGCAGATAAACTACGGGCATCAAGTAAGTTTTATTATGATTTGGTTGTCACAAGGTGCTTACATTTGCTGCGCTATTTGTTGTTGTGCTTTCAGCAGCTATGGATGTATCGACTTCGACTCATTTTTCTGTTCTGCAAGATGCTTACCACAGTTTCGTCAACCTGGTTGCTCACCTTCCCAAAAGAAAAGGCTCCCGAAAAGGCTACGCGAAGGACTCCAGTCCACGTGCCACTAAGAGATCCAGTACTGCCAATGCAGATCCACAAGACAAGTTTCCAAGAGAGGACCAGCAAAAGCTTGAGAAAAGTGCTAAACGGACACGAATGCTCCACGCGTTGCTACTCCGTTCGTCGATGTTTGAAGTAGAGGTTGGGACGCTGGAGCTTAACTTGTCGGCATATACCAGCCACATTGAAAAAGCGCTTCGAACTCAAGTGCCAAAGAATGTCGAGGCGCCCAAATCGTCAGAAACGCGAGAAGATGTGAACGTGATGCTACCCACGACGACGTATCGACTGCGAAATCGCCCATCAATGAATGAATGCATCGTGGATGTTGCTGGTGCCCGCGTCGTGTATCGATCCACTAAGCAAGGCCGTGCAGCAGTCATTCGCCACCTAGCCCAGCTCTTCAAGCTGTAAGTGACCGGATGGTATGGTATTTACGTTGAAATGGCCAGGTAAATGCCTTTCTTTTCGTTTTGTTCTTTCTTCGGTGAATACCATGAAGTTTCATGGCCTCTGTTCTTGAGCCTTTCTTCCCCTGCTGTCCTATTTCGATCAACGCGCGTTTTCAGCGTAACTCGGGATAAACTTCTTCGTAAGAGCTCTTCCTCACGAGGTGTCTCTCTGGTATCGGTTGACATTGAGGTGTTCCAGGTTGTATCTAGTCTGCTTGCGCTGTGTTTATCCACGATAGCTGGGGTACTTCTTGAGGGGTGGAGTTTTTGCTCGCTTGCAGTCAGCGAACCTTTGATACTGTTCCGGCGATCGCTGCTTGAAAGTACCCCATTCAATAACGAGTTCGACGTTTGGTTGCTTGAAGTCGCGGGTTGAGTGCGATTTCCTTGTTCTGTAGAAGTCTCAGCAGTGCGTGACTGAGCGAATGCGTTGCTGCGTGACGGGCTCGGAGACGCTTTTGTCCTCAGTCGTGATGCCATTAGAGGTGGGCAGTATTTGTTGCTTACCGGGTTCAAGGCGATCAACATGTCGTTCATGGAGGTAGTGTTCGTATTCACACCACCACCAGGGTGTCTAAATTTTTCTTGAAAACGTCGGTCGTTGAGAAGTGGATCAACCACGACGCGTTGATACCGCGATTTGCGCTCCAATAGCTCCACGAAGCAATCACCACCTTGATCTTCGTCTTCCGAGAGGTTGGCTACAGAATCCAACAGTTCAACATTTAAAGGTCAGGTATGGGCACGAAAACACTCTAGTACGAACATTCCGTTACCTTCGCTTTGAATAGGTACTCGACCCATCTGCACATTCAGTACTTGGTTAGGAGATGCGCTCGAGTGAGAAAGCGTGGCAGGCTGCACCCGATCTCGTTCCGAGACTAGCTTAGGCGAAATGGGGCTCCCATTTTTGAATATTTCATCCAGCGTCGACTTTCGTCGGATCCTCGGCCCTCGACTGTGCTGCTCCATCCGTATCTGCTTCTGGCGATAATTGCGTGTAATTTTACTCATCGTGTCGTGAAAGAAGACAACATAGTCACCTAGCCGATCTGTTGCTGTCATCTGCAGAACATTTGCAGAAATTAGTGCATGATATTGACAACCCTCAAGCTGATAGTTAGCACGTCGTACCAGGTGCGCGAGGATAAAAAGCAGGCGAAAAAACTCGATTTTGCCTAGTGGCGGCTCCTTTGAACTCCATTTCGTCCAACTGGATCGCATGATCATTGACACCGAATTCTTATGGATCGCTTCCGTCTTCGCTTCCACAAGCACGAAAGCTAGATCGTAATATACGGACCGTAGCTAGAAATTCACAGTTGTCTAAGCAAATCAGTACGCCTCAATTTCTCGCGAGGCAAAAAAATGTATGGTAAGTCTTACGATATCCTGGTCGATGGCTTGCTTATCGCGTGCGTAGAGCCTCCACCACTTCTCAAGGCACTTCTCAATGGACGGAAGCTGGACCATGAAGTTAATGTCCAGCACGGTGTCGTCCAAGAAACGCAGCAAGTCTTCAACGTTCATCGAGCGAGCAAACGGGCTTTTGACGTACTTCGCGTTGGCTTCAAGCTCCGCCTGCGTGATCGCATCAGCGCGCTTTGCATGAATTCGTTTCCAGTCGTCAACGGCGCGCAACGAACTCACGAAGAATGGCATGGTTTCCCTCATGGGAAACACGAACTTTTGCAGGATTGGCATGGTAGTGACACGATACGATCGTTAAGCCTTGACCACCACAACGCGAAAAACAAGCGTACAGAGCTTCTCTGTCGTCGACCAAAGGTTCACCACTCCATCAAGCATTAGCGCGAGGTCTGCATCTATTTACAGCCGGCGGACCAGAGTCGAGGATCACCAGTCTCTAAATCACAATTAGAGTTTATCAAAAACTATTCGAGCAACCATGCTCAGTTTCCAAATGCCGGAGGTCCAGCTCCTCTTCCAGCACGCTGACGGGGATCTCGAGGATTAGCATTTCCACGCCCTGCTGCCCCCTTCACAGGACGAGGAAAAACAGGAGGAGGGTTACCGTACATCGCCCCTTGTGACGGTTGTTTCGGGGGCAGTCGAAAAGTTGGAGCAGGCCCGCGGGGATCATAGTATCCTGGTCGCGGCTGTGGCGGACCGTTTTGTACCGGTGGTCTACCGCGTTGCATCGGCATATTCATCTGTGGAGGTTGACCATATCCGCCTGGAGAGCCTTGGTTTGCGTATTGCGGCCGAGGGCCTTGCGGGAATTGCTGCTGCGGTGCAAATTGCTGCGGTGCAAATTGTTGCATTGGCATTCCTCGATCTCTTCCTCGATTGCCACGACGCTGGCCACCGCGTCGCGAGCCACGCCCTCCGTCACTACCTCGTCCTCTGCCTCTCCAACCGTTGCCTGCCAGCCCAAAAGGTGGCTGGGGGCCTGTGGGTATTGGCTGGCTCATATCATACGGGGAGGGTTGATGTTGTTGGGCTCCTTGGCGTTGATGGTGTGAATCCCTTGACGTTGCTGGATGATTCCTTGATGTTTCAGACGGCCGTTCCATCGGCTTAAGTGTGAGCAGGTTGCATTGCGGGCTTTCGACGTGGACAATACAGTGCTTATTGTACGCGTGGTCCAACAGGGCCGACCACGGCTTCGAGGAGCGCAGGGTGTTCTCCTTTCCGATCACATAGCACGCAAACTTAGCGCGAGTCAGTGCCACATTCATGCGGCGGATGTCGTTCAGGAAACCAACACCAGCCTTTGGATCGGCTCGGACGGTAGATACTGTTCATGCAATGGCAGGCACATTGTTAGGAATCTCGAAACAAGCAATGCACCAGAGTCGACGTACGAATAATAATGTCCTTCTCGCGTCCTTGAAAACCGTCGACAGTATTGATCTCGACCTCTTGCTCGTAGCGCTCGCCCAGCGCCCGGCGGAACCGATTCCTTAGTTCCTCCATTTGCTGACTGTACGGGGTAATCATGCCAACCTTTCCAGCGATCGAGTCCGGGGGGCATGAATTCTTCAGGGTGAGGTACAAATTCACCGCTAGCTCGGCTTCACCGACGTTCATGCGCGACACAGATTTGGTCGTTTTTTCACGACTGCTCAGCAGATTCCAGAACACTAGCGGCATGAATGCAGAGCCTAAACTGTGATACGGCTTCACGTACACATCACCCTTCACATTATCTCCATCTTGAAGCTTGCCCTCATAGAAGTAATTTCTTGGGAAATCTGATATCATGGGGTGGCTTGAAAGAAAAAAACAGGAAACCAACGAAGAACAAAAATGCGCATTAGTCCATGTCGCCGCACAATCTCTGCGTGTATCATGTCATACCTTCGGTATTGCGTTCGCAGCATGTGCACGGGGTGTTCACAGGATTCCAGTCGCTCGAATAAACTCCGCTCGTACAATGATTGGCCACTGTTACGAGAAAAGACTGTAGCTGAAAGCTGTTGCGGATCGCCTACAAGCACGCACTGTTTGCTTCCGAATCTAGTTTCCAAACGCAGATCACAAGTGGTGTACCCGTTAGCAAAATCTCGAGAAAAGTACCCTTAAGTGTAGCACGTACTTCATAGGGATAATGGTGGACAGTTCAACAGCTTGTGCAGCTTCATCCACGACCAACACATCATAACGAGCGCTCGCATCCAAAGCAGCAACACCTGCGCTGCTTAATGTTGTGAACACGATATGTGCTGTATCCAGGAACGAAACCTCCAGTGATTGTCGCGTGGATTGCGACAGTTTTCCCCGCATTTCGCTCACTGCTTTCCGAGCAAATTCGTACCGCTGCAGCTCTAGTTTGACCTAAGTAATAGAAGAGCAAAAATGAGTGTTAGTATGTAACAAAACAACAATAAGAAACAGCTATCTATCGCACCTCCGAGAGCTTTTCCAAACAGCCGTTAATCCGCTGAGCCATAGCGACATAGGGGGGGTACCGTGAGTAGTCGATGGGGCCCCAGTCCTTCGTTTCACGTGTTGCATCAGGTGCTGCTAGCGGTGGCAAACGGGGGGACTGGGGTATCATAATGGTCGGGGACGACGGGCGATGCTGGGCGTCGAGAAACTCGTTGGGCGGGGGTGACAACGGAGGCGGTGGTGGCGGCGGTGACAGCGGAGGGGGTGGCGGCGGCGGAGAAGACGGAAACGAACCGTGAGGCGAGTTGACCATAATGCTGCCATCACGATTTGGTTGTTTCGGTATCAACGACAGGTTTTCAACCTGTTTATGGACCGCAATGATTGGTGTTTGGCCTGGAAGAGGTTCGTCTTGATCGGGTGTATCGTTGCCTTCATCATCATCGACTTGAATAGGTTCGTTTGCCGAACCGACTCCGCCTTCATGGCTTTTTGGTTCTCCAGTGGTAGATTTCTGTATGTTTGTCGGCGGCTTAGATGCAGGAGGAAACGGCTCGTCGTGTTCCTCCTGATCTTCGGGTTTGTTCATATTACCTCCAACAGGAAGCGGCTCGTCTTCTTCAGAGTTGCTGCCATCATCCAGGAATGCGTTCAAAGCCTTTCCGCTGGCTTCTGCATTGAAGGTCTCCTGCTGTTCGTCCCAGGCCGGGGGTGGAACTCCGAACGAAGCAGGAAATTCTTCATCTTCTTCTTCCTCTTCTTCGGGCATATCGGTAGCATCTTCCCCGCTTTCAAACGATCCAACGCTGGGGTTGTACTCAGAACTTGTGCCTCCCGGTGATGGGACCTCGCCCGCAAAACCAGGCGCGGGAGGTGATGGAGGTGGAGGCGGCGAATCTGGATATGTTGAATGTTGCGGCAGCGACGATGGCGACATCGCTGCGTTATCATCGGTAGATACTGAGGGAAGATCCAGCGGTGGCGGAGGGGGAGGGGATTGTGACGAATCGCCAGTGGCAGGCGCTTGATTCTGTTGTGCTGCAGCTTGATTCTGTTGTGCTGCAGCTTGGGCAAACTCCTCTAATGCTTTTATAGGATCTTGTTCGATCCAAGCAACAATACCCCTCAATTGATCTCTAAGAATTAGAGAATCCCGCTCTACCTGTAAACAACCGAATGGGTTTAATTAATGCTCGTCGTAAGCAAAGCGAAACGCGAAGGATGTACGTACCACCATCAGCTCGTGCCGCAAGCGACCAATATGACCCTCGAGAAAGTCCAACGGCTGGCTGCAAATTTGGTCGACTTGATTTTCCAGACCAACGCTTTGAACATTTGCACTCTGAAAAAATGGTAAGTTTTGCGTTACATAGATGTACATGCCAATAGTTCACACAATCAACGTACCAATCCTCGCCCAACTCGAACGATCTTGGGAAAGTATCGTCGCCCTTCTCCGTCGCAGAAGCCTTCTTCGATCACCTTACTGACAATATTGTCGACTGCTGCGTTGGAAGGAGCTGTAACCAAGATGTGGGGCTTTTCATTTCCAACCTGAGCCCATGCTTTGGCTGTCTCGTTATCAGGTCGACGTGCCACATCCAGGACAGCGTTGTAATACCGATTGTACTCGCGTAAATGCAATGAGTTCAGCAATCCTTTGAGCGTGGTGGTCTTGCCTGTGCCTGGAGGTCCCTTGATAAGAGTAAAGCCCTCGGACGTTGCTGCAGCTGTGATGGCTTCCCGCTGCGATTCGTTGAAGGTTCTCGAAAGCCACTGGACATACTTTAGACCCAGAGAATCAAGCTGCATTGTCCCCTGTCGGTGCTCGCCAGACAGAAGTAGTGGCATCAACCCGTAATGGCTACAGTCACATAGCGCCCGGAATTCGCGGACACTCGTGACGAGATTGTTGAGCTTGAAGAGATAGATAGTTTCCTCTTTCTCCAACGCTCCCCACCCAGACCTCAAAATCGTCATGGTCAACCCCTCCTTCGATGCTCTCTGAGTAGCCACAATCGCCAAGTAGCCAACTGGAGGAGTATCTGCCACAGCGTCGCTGTTTGCTTCAGCTTTCACACCTTTAGACGAAGCCAGAGCCTTGCGAAAGTAGTCCGGATCTCGTGAAACGAGCACTAAATCGTTCATGAACAACTCCGAGAGATTCTCCCTGCCGCCCTTGCGCCGCATACCAGGAGCATTTTGCTTCTTCGGGTCAACGCGAATCTTGCAGCTCTTCGAGATGAACGTCGCTCCAAACCCTTTCGCAGTTATTGGTACGGGGCTGGGGTGATCTGTCGTCACGGCATTGATCGTCTGCGCTTGCACTTCTTCAAGCGCCAGCGGCTTCCACACCGAGAAATAATGTTCATACGAGCGAAACTTGCTCGGTACCTTTTCAACAACCTCCATCTCCACCTCGCCTTCCTCGGAGCCGTCATTCACCGTGCTGTACGAGTGACTGCTCTGCGTCTCTCGCCTCAACGCCTCGTAGAACTTCCACTCCAGAATGTCATCAAAAAAGTTGTCCAACGTATGGTTCGACGGTACGCCGCTGTACGAGACTGTCGTTTGCTGAGCTCTGCGCTCGGCGCTCACTTGCATATTGGCGCGTTTCTGCTGTTTGACCGGTCGTCGGTGTACGTCCGGCACCTCGTCCTTCACCTTCACGGAATGAGCCGCACTCGCTCCATTCCGCTTCGCCTCCGTCTTCACCGCCGCCGCGACGCGTTTAACCGCCGCCGCAGCCGTTTGGTTTATCTTCGTCATTGGCGGCGGCGTCGGCAGCATCTTCGTCGAGCGCTTGACCTTCTTCATCTTCATCTTGGCACGAGGTGCCGCCTTCTTCTCCTCCTGGTCGGAGCTGTCACTGTCAAGGTCAATGACTTTCCTCTTGTTGCCCCTGGCTCTGGCCCGGCGCTTGGCCATCTCCTCTTCCGAGGAGGCCGAGTCCGAGAGCTCTCCGTCCTCGTCACTAGCCTCTTCCTCGTCTCTGTCGGGCTTCCACTCGTCCTCCGACTCGTCTGCGCCCTACGGCCAGGCAATAAAGTGAACGAGCAAAGGGCCAGTCAGATCGAGAGCCTTGAATGGGTCTACGGCCGCCTCAATGGGCGCCTTAGCTATCAAGTTTTAGGGGCTATTAGAGCGCGAAGGAGGACGGACCTGACGCACGCGCTGCGCGTGTTGCGCGATCAGTTTGGACATCCGCGGGGGCCGCGCACCCGACGCGGCTTCTAGACGCGTGGAGCGCCGCATCTTGGCCGCGTTTGATACAGAATTAAGCCAGCAAAATGCTACAGACGCGAGGGTCTATGGACAGTCGGGGGCCGCTGAGTCTCGAGCGGGATTGCGCGCCTCACAGAGCGCTGTTAGACACCGGACCGCCGGCAGATTAAGGACACGGACCTCCTCTGTCCGGTCACGTTCTTTGAGCAGGCGCGGGCGGGCTGCTCTTCTTCTTGGACGGCGCGGCGCCTGCGGACTCGGCGAGGCAAATGAGCAAATGAGCGCCGGGCGCCGTCTGCGCACGGTGAAGCAACGCGGGAGGTCGCGCGAAGGTACCCGAAAAAACGGATGACCTTCGTGCGACATGAACGTACGGCAAAAATCGATATGGCTTCAACTTGGATCATACAATTCTACATAGTGCTCGACTGACGAACTTGTGGCGTTCAGCGGGATTGTCTCCGGACGCTGATCGCCAGCCCGTTGCCGGTGCAGACCTCCACGCCGTTGCCGTTCGCGAACGGCATGCGCCCGTTGATCTTCTGGCTGACCTGCTCCTGCTTGATCGAGCGGAGGTAGTTGGGCGACTTGAGGAACTTGTTCGGCGTGCGCGCTCCCGTGACCCACGGATGCGCCAGCGCCTGCTCTGCCGTGTATCGATCGCTCGAGTCCACCTCTGTTAACATTGTACGAACAAGTAGTGCGTGAGTCCCAAGTGATACTTTCGGGGCTACCAGCGAAACAGTCGTTGGCCCACCCAGCAAATGCCGGAGTAGATCCTTCGCGCTCTCGGACAGACCACTGGCCCAGCGCGGAAAGCGTAGTCCAAACTTTGCCTACACAGTCGACGCATCGGTAAGCAATTGTTGACGATGATTCAATGCGACAAAAATGTAGCGCACCCGAGCTGCCTTCTCGTTGGCGATCTTGCCGCCATCATCGTCGAACGGCAGGCAGCCGCAAAGCAGAATGTAGACGATGATACCCAGCGCCCACATGTCCACGGACATGGAGTACGCCTCGCGCTGCAGCATTTCGGGGGCGAGGTAGCCTCTTGTTCCGAGGAACGAAGCTGTCTTATCATCCGCGTCGAGCAGCTTAGCCAGCCCGAAATCAATGATCTTCACGTCCGCTCCACGTGACTTGCTTGTCAGCATGATATTTTCTGTTGACAGGGCGAGGCCAAGCGACGTTAGCAAGCTACTCACGACCCAGAATGGCACAAACGATCGCACCTGGCTTGAGATCTCGGTGAATGATTCCACGTGCGTGCAAGTAGGCAACGGCTGATGTAATCTGACGAACGATCGTGCTAGCTTCGACTTCGGACAGCGTTCCCCTGTCGACGACGTAGTCAAACAACTCGCCCCCGCCCATGTACTCGGTCACCTGCGGGGCAAAACGCGTCCGATATCAGCAAATCAACAACCAGATAACAGCTGCATTGCACCCTTAACGTACCATGCAGATCTTCGACTCGGATAGGAACACGTCTGCAATGTGAATGATGTTCGGGTGCTTCAACGACTGCAGGACTTGGATCTCAACCTACACGACAGCCAGCATCACAACAGCAGCATCAGTAAGAAGGAAACAACACAACAAGCAGAAGCATGCATCATATGGTCCGTTGGCGTCTTAATTCGTGCGACTCACTTGAAACTGCTCCATCAACACGTTGTGCTCTCGCTCGACAGCGCGCCGGTCGATGATCTTGCAGGCGTGTACGACTCCGCTGCGTCGCCCTCTGCACTTGTACACGACCGACGTGCCTCCATGCCCTGCAGCCCGCACAACACCGTCAGAATCGTCCTCTACGCCCTCTCAACCGCCGCCAACGCACCGATCTCGTCCAGCATCTCGTACGTGGACTCCATCCTCCCGCTGCTGTACGCCGGGCCCTGCAGCTTGATCAGCTGCCAGCACACACACAAAGCGTATAAGCGATTCACACGCCCACCCTCAGTTGCAGAGCGAGCCTCCGTCCTACCTGTGGCGCTGACGCCGGCCGCGACGCCACAGCGTGCACCTCATGGTCGTGCTTGAAGCCGTTGGGCCGCCGCTTGCCGGGCAGCAGCAGGTTGTCCTCTCGGTCCTTCGCTCCGCAGCACCAGGACTGTGCAGCGCCCATTGCCTCTCAATCACTTGCTCTCTGCTGCTCGTCACACGCGCTAACTGAATCCCACAGCTTCGCAGATTCCGTTATGGCCTGGCGACTGATCTGCCAAGGAGATCCCTTGAAGCGCGGCCGGAATTGATCGCGCCATTTGCTGTACCTTCGCGCTACATTTTTTCAAACTGGGGACTGTCCTTAACACACAGATCTGTCCTCAAGGACGCGACCGAGGCATCCGGATATGGTCTCCACTGCAGACCAAGTCGGGAGCTTCGGCACTGCGGACATATCGTTCAGTCCGTCGCAATTGTCAGCTAATGGGGTGGTGATTCATGCGCACTCGGAGTCGACGCTTTTCAGCTTCGTTGGCTGTGACGCCGTCACTGACGGGGCTGGCAGTGCTCAATCAGCAGTTTTCCTGCCCTCGCGCAGGAGAGGGATGCGGTGCAACGGCGAGACGCAGCCGGGTGTTCATGAGTGTACATGTACCGTACTACAGTATAATAGCCCCCACACCAACGCCGTTCACTGCAACGCCGAGTCTATCGTCCTGGAGTCGTGCGAAGACAAAAGTGCGTTTGGACAAAACACTCTATGAAATGCTTCGGCGATTGGACGGCTTCGAGGCCAATGGAGCCCCGTGACAAGAAATGAATGGAGTTTGCAAGTTCATATATTCATAACCAACTTGAGATGTTGTTTTTCGTTGCGCCTCGCATGCTTCGCTTAACTGTTCTGCTATGCTTGCTCAAAGGCAAGTTCAATCGGAGGAGTGATTGTCCTTCAACGTCAGCTACACATGGCTACATCCCAGGCAACCCTTCGCAGCATACACGTACACACGACTGTCAAGGCGAACTCGCAGCATGGCCGACGACGTCGAGGCGCTCAAGCGCGAGCTGGAGGCACTGAAGCTGCAGCTCGAACAGGAACGCAAGAAGAACGCCGCTGCCGCCGACAACCCGCAGCAGAAGCCCGAGCGGGTGGCGCAGCGAGAGCAGAGCACCAAGTCCAAGCGGCGAGGGGCCGACGCGAAGGCTGCAACAGC
>JAHQIV010000795.1:0-16220 GCA_030463285.1 Phytophthora europaea
CACGCCCACCGAGCAGTTGGCCAGCAGCTCCTCGACGTGCCCTGAGGCCGAGGGAGACGCCGGAGGCGCCGCGTCCATGTGGAAGCTGCTGCTGATGAGGTCGTCGCCGTCCACGAGCTGCAGCATGTCGTACTCGAGCACCAGGTCGTCTGGGAGTCCTGCCGCCATTGTGTCTGGTCTCCGAGGTTCTGTGTGTGAGTGAGTTGAGTGAGCGACGGCAGACAGCAATGGAGGACCTCTCCAGGTCGATTTGAGTGCCTTTGGGCTTGCGAAGTGGTCCTTCACGTTTTCTCGGCAGTAATCGAGATTTGACTGCGACTTTGTATGTCGAGGTGTTCTCGAATATCGGTGGAAGGGACTCAGTTGGTACAGTGTACCATCGTATGTGACATGAAGCTCTTGATTAGGTTGCGCTGAAAGTCAGCGGTTGAATTAAGCGAGACACCAGATAATTTGTCTGCTCTGTACATGTATCTACATGGAAGTTCCAAGTGTAACTTATGCAAGGTCTTCCAAAACCTGAAAGATCAAAATGACATTGCACCACATGCAAAATTAGCCAGCATAACGCTTGGATCAACATGACACTCGCGTTATTCTTGGTGCCTCGCACAAGCCCACAGGATAGTTCTGCTCTGCTGTCCACGGCAAGCTCAGCACGATAGAACGCGTCTGCATTCCCTCCTCGCAGCAGCCTGTGGAAAATGGTGAACATCCATCAATACTGGTCATGGTCGATGATCCTGCTGTCCTACTTGATCTCCACGACGGGCAGCTACTGCAGTGAGTCCTGCCTGCATCTTCCTCATTCCGAACGTCTTTTGACCTCCACCGTTTGCCGTTGTAGCGATTCAACTCATGGAGAACTGGCGCCGCATCGACGATGTCCAGCACAAACGCATCATGCTGGTTCTTTCTGCATTTGCACTCGGTGGATGCGGGATCTGGTGCACCCACTTCACGGGCATGACGGCACTCGAATTGGAACTCGAGGACGGCTCAACTCTTGAGATGAACTTCGAGCTAGGTCTAACCATCCTTTCGTTCGTTTTTGCGGTTCTCGGGGTGCTCGTGGGGCTGAAAATCGCATCCATGGATCCGTATTTCCTTGAGATGGAGGCTGCTAGGCGCAAAGAGATGCTGGTGTGTGGAGCAGTCTATCATAGCGACAATGTCAATTTTCAGCACAAACTCACACTCACCTCCTCCTCTTTTCCCCTCAGGCTGCAAACCTGAAAAACGTCAAAATGTCCACGGTAGTGAATAAAAGCGCAGTCACCCGTCGTATCAGGGTAAGCCAGTCTGGGATGGCTCTCGGGTTGTGGGGTGAGATTGACAGTATCACTGTGTTGCATAGATCATCGCTCTCTTCTCGCGGTTGTGGCTTATTATGCTTGGAGGGGCGTTTGCAGCGCTGGGTGTCCTCGGTATGCACTACCTGGGTATGTTAGCGCAGCGCATGAATGCTACCATGGAACTCAACGCAGGAATTGTGGCACTCTCCGTCTTCATCGCCTTTTTCACCGCCAACGCTGCCTTTTGGATTCTGTTCCGAGCGGTAAGTGAAGTTGACGTGGGTCGAAGACGCTGTATCAACGAGTCTTACTGACTTAGCCTACAGCTGACGTTTATCCCTGATAGTGAACTTTTACGACTGGGGAGCGCTATGATCATGGGCGTTGCAGTTTGTGCTACCCATTACTGTGGCTTGGGAGCTGCGTCGTACAAGCCTACTAGCGAAAATTATCTGGATACCACGCGATTCATCATCAATCGTGCCGAGGCTGCAATTGTAGCTTCACATGGTGCACTGCTGACGTGCTACTGGCTGGCCAGCTTCAGCGTGGTGCGCAATGTGCGCAAAGCTGAAATGTCAATGACTGCAACGACCATACGTGAAGGTGCATCAAGACGAGACAAGAGCTCCAAGAGTCGAAAGAACAGTAGCCAGAAAGTTTATGCAGCCGACTAACAGGCTATCCTGGCTGTCGTAGGCTCAATATCAATAGTGCATTTTCGCTCATTAATGAGAGCAAGATAGTCTTTGTTTTTGCGATTTGGCATACCGATTTCTTGCACAGGGAGAACTCCCTAAAAATACGACCGCCGAGTTTGGTCGCCCACTCGTTTGGAGCTCGTCCTCACATGCCCAGCTTTAGATATTCCTCATTTTCCTATTCACGCGACAGGAGTGCAGTAGCAAGCTGGCCGAGGATATGTCCAGCGACGAAAACATGATATCGCAGCATTGGATGGTGTCGAAGATTTTCCTCTCGTACCTCATTGCTGTGACGGGGAGCTTCTGCAGTGCGTGACTATACCTGTTCCTCCATTACACGTGACTTACCTTTAACCTTGATTCATGTTGGTGCTCGACAGCGATCCAGCTCATGGAGAAATGGCGCAGCGCAATTGAAACAAGGGACAAGTTTATCCTGCTGCTCTTGTCGTCAGTTGCACTGGGCGGTTGTGGAATTTGGTCCATGCATTTTACCGGAATGAACGCGCTCGAGTTGTCCCGAGAGGATGGATCCGTACTGACCGTGGACTTCGAAGCTGGTCTGACGATCCTCTCATTCATTTGCGCCGTCGGAGGTGTGTTCGTCGGTCTCAAAATTGCGTCTGCTGACCCGTTCTTCCTCGAGTTGGAGCAGGAAAAACGCAAAAATATTCTGGTACGCCAACGTCCTACTTTCGTTGAGGCTTCTTGTAGTATCCATTCGCGCTGATGCAGAATGGTAACTTTGTGTACTTCAGGTGAAAGATCTGGCGACTACGGCCATGTCGGACGTCGTGAACAAGCAAAAAGTTGCTAAACGTATCAAGGTCATCGCCCTCTTCTCCCGTCTGCCCAGAATTGCTGGCGGGGGGCTGTTTGCTGCCGTTGGCGTTCTCGTCATGCACTACCTGGGAATGATGGCTCAAAGAACTCAAGCCAGCATGACGCTGACCACCGGAGTTGTGGTCGTCTCGGTGCTCATTGCTTTCTTCACAGCCACAGCTGCATTTTGGATCCTGTTCCGAGCGGTGAGTGACGCGATAAAAAACAAAACCATCAAACACTAATTGTCGGACTGTATAATTTTCTAGCTGACATTTTTCCAGGACAGCGAGTTGCTTCGGCTGGGTAGCGCTCTCGTCATGGGTATCGCAGTTTGCGGGACGCACTATTCGGGTATGGGGGCTGCCAGCTATACGTTTGTTGAGGGGGGAATGGGAAGCGGAGGAGTTCATTTCAAGGGTTCTCAGGCCGCCATCCTGGCGTCGCACGGTTCACTGCTTTTCTGCTACTGGGTGATGACATGGAGTGTAGCTTCGAGTGTGCGCAACATCGTGTCAATGACTTCAAACCTAAGCAAAATCAGCAAACGTGACCCAGGTGGCCCACGCAAGATTGTTGTGGGACAAGCAAAAGCTACTGAAAACAGCATGCGTGCAAGTGAGAATAACGGAACTAAAGTCAGTGGTGTTGGACCGGTATCTGTCGGTGGCACACGGACGACAGGTCCCTATGGATCGAACGGCAGGAAGTCTTCAGAAAGCGTGTTTAACGAGGTGTAGCAAAATACAGGTATACCTGCAAATAAGCAGAAAAAAATAAAGATCTTGTTGAATGCTAACGGTATCGCTACAATCAGATATATAGTGCTTCTTGTAATATTGAGTTTGAGTGAATCGGTGAGTTTGTACCAGCACTATCTCACCGAGCCATAGTACAAGCAGTACTGTTGTTAAGATGCAATAAGATGCAGTGGAATATGATGCAAATAAGATGCATCTTATTTGCATCATATTCCCCCCTTGTTGATGTGGTACACAATGGCATGTTGCCATTCCAGGCAAATCGTATCCACTTCTGGGCTGCTGCTGCTGCTCCTGGCCACCCGAAATCAAGAGGCTCGCTTCCAGATGACTATCGCGCGGTTCTTCTAAATGACGTCCGTGGCATTCAGAGTAGTTGAGCTCCCCGGGCTCCGGCAACTGTTTTGCCTGCATTTTTCCAGCGGCGAAGATGCCGAATCGCCACGACTTGGTCGGAAGTATCCTTAACTCAACAACTCGCAGCCCGATTCGGTGGTTTTACTAGCGGTTCTTCTCGTATGGTTGCTACTAGCAATTTACCAGCGTATGAAAATCGCCGTTTAAGCATACTGTATCTAATATTTTGAGTTTGCAAAGCGATTTTCCAGCTTCTTCGGGTGATACAATAATGAATAAGATGCATGCATCTTATTATTTGATGCATGCATCTAATTAAGCTGCTACTAAAATGCGTTGCATCTTACCAACAGTAACTGTACTTAAGTATAAAACTTGGGGCTGTATGGAAGTGAGCTCTCGGGGCACGCACCATCGTTGCTGTGTGGACGGTCGCCACGTGACTGAAGTCCGTCGAGAAACGAGCACGCTTTCAACTGCAAGTCGTGCATAGACCTTTTGTTGAGTGAGTATTCATATTCCGCCATCCGCATTAACCTCCCGTGTCTATGCCAACAAGATCGGCCAGGTAGGAATCCACCCACGTTCGGTGACACTTGAAGTGGTTGACGCCGTCAACTTGACGGCCAAAGCCCGAGAACATCCGAGTCTCGATGTAGATGTATTTAGTAGCTCACAAAGAAGCCGCCGAGCTCGACGGTCAACTGTTGTGAGCATCCGGCGCAACCACTGGCTGGTTGAACCAGCCCGCAACTTGACCTCGGCGTTTCTTTGCCTCCTAGAGCAGAGCGGCTTGTGTACCGGTACTGTAGCCAAGTTGGCGGCATCAATACGATGGCACCAGGCCGCAGAATCGGTCCACGGTACACCAAGTTATCGCCGCGCCGTCGACGTTGTCTCAGGAATTGGTGCGAGCAGCTAAAAAGCAGGGGCCGAAGCCTGCTGCCATCGAAGCAGCTCGAGCCATTTGTGTCGGTCTCGTCAAGAAAAAAAATCTTGCGCGCTGCATAAACCACGAAAACTGAAGTTGAACCAGCAATCGCTGCCTCCGATCGGCGTAAGCGGTGGGACATCCAGCGTTTCGATGCAGTTTATGGGCCACCTTGCACTCCAAATCCCGCAGTCTGGCCGTTAAACCTCTGTTAAAATGGGGGGAGCATTCATCGCGCGGTATGTATCGCAGATGGCAAGCGCTGAACGAGCACGCCAACTTGAGCTTCAGAAAGCCACCGCCTTCGGTTCAAAGACGGCGTGACAATACGGCGACGGATGTCAGTCTCGAGCTCCAAGATCGTCGAGGTCTTCATTCCCAAATCGACGTTCAAGAGCTCAAGTAGCTGAAGACCGCAACACTGCCCCCCCCCCCACTTCAACACCATGACCGCTACCGATCTGATCATGTCCGGCGACTGCGGCGGCACCAACACGCGTCTGTCGCTGTGGAACATCCCCAAGGAAGCCAAGCACATCAAGGGTGACATCGCCCCCGGTGAGATGGTCTTCTCCAAGAAGTACCTGAACGAGGAGTACGCGAGCTTCGCCGAGGTGTGCCACCTCTTTCTGAACGAGGCCAAGCTCGTGAACGAGGTTCCCGCTGCCTGCGTACTCGCTTGCGCTGGTCCCATTCTCAAGAACACGGTTGACTTTACCAACGTGGAATTCGGCTGGAAGATCGACGGTCCTGGTCTGGAGAAGGAGCTCGGCATCAAGAAGGTGCGACTGATCAACGACTTCGCCGGTATGGGCTACGGCCTGCTGACGCTGCGTCCACACGAGTACATTGTGCTGAACGACGCCCCCAAGGACGAGACCGCCCCGATGGCCACCATCGGTGCTGGTACCGGTCTGGGCGAGTGCTTCTTGACTCCTGGCACGGACGGCCAGTACTCTTGCTTCGCCTGTGAAGGCGGCCACACCGATTTCGCCCCCGCTGACGAGATCGAGATTGAACTGTACAACGAAATCAAGGCCAAGCTCGGCTGCGGAAAGCGTTTCTCAATTGAGCGTATCGTGTCCGGCCCCGGCCTGGCCACCATCTACGAGTTCCTGGCCAAGAAGTTCCCCGAGAAGGTGGACCCGAAGGTGCACGAGGAGTTCCTCAAGGCCAACACGCAGCAGGGCAAGGTGATCGGCGAGAACGCCAAGACGAACGAGCTGTGCAACCAGACGCTTGAGATCTTCGTGGGCGCGTACGGCCGTGAGGCCGGCAATGCGATGCTGAAGTACCTACCGCGCGGTGGTTTCTACATCACGGGCGGCCTGGCGCCGAAGAACTTGGACTACTTCACGAAGAAGGACATTTTCCTGAATGCTCTGTTCGACAAGGGCCGTGTGAGTCCTGCTATTCGCGCTTGCCCGGTGTACCTCGTCCTGAATGAGGATTTGGGCGAGCGTGGTGCTCACTACTACGCGTACCAGCTCCTGCGGGAGATGGAGTAAGCTTGTCGTGTGAATGGCGAGAATCCTCGTTGCTAGTGGTAACGCACTTGTAGCGTGTCGAGGTGGGCGACAATCCAAGTAGCGTCCGAATGCGTTTGATAATAAACCTCTATTGCGTCCTGTCCGCTAATGTGTTGAGGTACATGGATCAAGTTGAGCCTCCCGTGTTAACACATCGCCATTGATTGTTTCTATCGGATACCGGTAGGTGGATCCATTCCGTGTTGAAGCGGCCCTGACGTTCTGTAGGTCTCTTGAAAGATCTGCAAAGAAGCAACGGGGTCAGCAGATTCATCGCCGAGCTGCAACTTGAGCAACTGTCCTCCGCGGGCCTCGAGCTCCGCGTCTTTGCCTCCGCGGATTTCGCTCGGCTAATAGGAAGATTGTATGAGAGGATGAAATACATGTACTGTAAACCAGAGCAAGTCGGTCTTTAGAAGCAAGCCAAGTGCAGGACACATGATCCACTTTAAGTGGACCACTTATCCATGGAGCCGTGCCCAGTAGAAACTGCCGGAAGATCGCAGCTCGCCAAGCACCAAAAACATGTTCCAAAGATACGGTCTCCGATAGAAACGATAAAAACGATAGAAACGACTTGCCGCCCTTTGAATAAATGCTCAGCATAGTATTAACCCTGTAGAGCAGTGCTAAAATCGTTACATTTACACCGGGCCTTGTAATCTCTGCTTGGCCTGTGGTGCCAGGTCGTTCAATTAACTTTTTAAGCCTCACAACGAGAGGACGCACACCAGCAAAATGGTTCTAAATTCCTAGTTCTAAATTTCTAATTGACATTTGAAATGTCAATGTCACATTTCTAAGCAGCAAGTTGAAGTTGTCTATGGATCGAAATCCAGTCCACCAGTTTCGCGTCTCTGACGTTGAGTACATGTACCACTGCTGCGCGGTCCAACGATGAGATTCGCTCTTGCCTTCACTTGAAGTGAGCAGCTACACGCGATTTGAAAGATTTTGCGAGCGATCCTCATTCCTGAATCAACCTCCAAGAGCTCAAAAGCGACTTATTTCTCCCCCTTTCGTGCTCGATGGCCCCGTACGCCGTGTTTGTCCCGACTGCAACTTCGCTGTAGCCAATCTAACTGTTCCTGGTTATGACTTTGAAGGTGGCTTGGATGCTGCAGTGATGAATCGACGACGAATGTCGTCGCTGCTCCGACCGCCCCCGCGGCCCCCGGCCACGATCTGATCATGTCGGGCGATTGCGGCGGCACCAACACGCGCTTGGCCCTTTGGAACATCCCCAATGGGTCCAAGTACACCAAGGGCGACATCGCTCCAGGCGAGATGCTGTTCTCCAAGAAGTACCTGAACGAGCAGTACGGCAGCTTCAACGAGGTGTGCCACCTGTTCCTGAACGAGGCCAAGCTCGTAGATGAAGTGCCTGCTGCCTGTGTTCTCGCCTGTGCTGGCCCCATTCTCAAGAACATGGTCGACTTCACTAATGTGGAGTCTGGCTGGAAGATCGACGGTGCCAGCCTTGAAAAGGAGCTGGGCATCAAGACGGTCAAGCTCATCAACGACTTCGCCGCCATGGGCTACGGCCTGCTGACCCTCCGCCCGCACGAGTACATCGTGCTGAACGATGTTCCCAAGGACGAGACCGCCCCGATGGCCACCATCGGTGCCGGCACTGGACTCGGCGAGTGCTTCTTGACACCCGGCAACGACGGCCAGTACTCGTGCTTCGCCTGCGAAGGTGGCCACACCGACTTCGCCCCCGCTGACGAGATCGAGATTGAACTGTACAACGAGATCAAGGCCAAGCTCGGCTGCGGCAAGCGTTTCTCGGTTGAGCGCATCGTGTCTGGCCCCGGCCTGGCCACCATCTACGAGTTCTTGGCCAAGAAGTTCCCCGAGAAGGTGGACCCGAAGGTGCACGAGGAGTTCCTCAAGGCCAACACGCAGCAGGGCAAGGTGATCGGCGAGAACGCCAAGACGAACGAGCTGTGCAACCAGACGCTTGAGATCTTCGTGGGCGCGTACGGCCGTGAGGCCGGCAATGCGATGCTGAAGTACCTACCGCGCGGTGGTTTCTACATCACGGGCGGCCTGGCGCCGAAGAACTTGGACTACTTCACGAAGAAGGACATTTTCCTGAATGCTCTGTTCGACAAGGGCCGTGTGAGTCCTGCAATTCGGGCTTGCCCTGTGTACCTGGTGCTGACGGAGGAGCTCGGCGAGCGTGGCGCTCATTTCTACGCGTACCAGCTGCTGCACCAGTACATGTAGTTTGGTAACGTTGATGCTACTGTGCCAGCGCCCGTGGCGTCATCCGAGGACGCAGGCGGAGGTGTCTGCTGTTGTGCCGAAGCGGGTGAAACTACTAGTACTAGTTAAGTGTTTGATAATAATTTTTTATGCGATTGATTGGTACGTGTAAGTAGCGACGACGATTGCATTTTCGTGTATACCTTGTTTGCTTCGAAGGGCTCAAGTCGAAGATGCAAGGTGGATTCCACGATGAAGCGGGGCATCTAGAATAGCACATGAAAAACATCGTTTCTATGCGCGATGATGCCACCGCCGTCGCACAGCTGCTCGAATCCATTTGGACTGGTCTCGTTCCGGGGTAATCGAAGTTAATGATGCCTTGGGTTTGCTGACTAACGGGTTCTTCCGAATAGTGTACCGGTATAATAGCAATAGTGCACCACTGACAACGGATATTCTACTCAGAGGGTGTTTTATTCGGAGGGTTTACAACTCGCAGACGAACTCGCCGTCCTTATCTACGTGTACAGTATATCATCAACTTGCTGGTTGCAGGAGCGACAGATATAGCCTAGGTTAGAGCAGTTGCGGAGGAAAGCGTAGTTTCCCAAAGCCGCGCGGAAATGCTATAGATAGAACCGGCAGGAGATCGAAGCGAGCAGCCTCTCCGAGCTGCTCACTCCCGAACCTCCTTCGCCGCAGATAACAGACAATCTTCCCGACCACGATCCAACCGACCATGGCACCAAGTTACTACTACCCTCGCCCCGGTGCCTTCGACGTGATCGGTTTTGCGTACGACAAGGCCGACGGGACACCGCCTGGAGGGGCGCGCGTGAAGGTCAGCCTCGTACGTAGCGGACGCTGGGTAGGAGAGAAGACCAAGCAGCCGAGTTGTCCCACGAAGATCTGGCACCTCGACTGGTATCTGCCGAAGAACCAACGGAGCGCACCGGTACATTCGTGGGCAGTGTAATTTGCACGCGAGGGCTCGGCCCGGTGGTGCCCGTGTCTGGGACTACGGTCTAGTGGTTGGCTATAAGTGCGAGTCACGTACTCAGCAGGGCTGGCTGGATGTGAATTTCTGCGGGAACGAGACTTCCCTTAGATGCAACATGGATTCAACTCAAGACGTCGCCGTAGAGGTATACGCTCTGCGGCCGTGCGAAGGGAAAAGCACCAGCGTTGTCATGGCTGCCGAAATGAGGCACACGCAGACGACAATGTACAACAAGTTCAATGGTATAGGCCAACCACCAACTCGGGATTCGACGGCGCTACTGCCTGACGTCGGAGGGACAGCAATAGACGAAGACAGGATCGTCCCTCTCCTTGATATTAGCAGTTTTGAGGTGTCTCGAGTATCAGTTCGACACATTCTCAATTCTGTGTACTACAAAGAAGGTGGTCGCCAACCCCCACCAGGGATCGCGTTCGGTGACACTATTTTCGGCAGCCCAGATGCTGGTCCGCGAGGCGGAGCTCCTGCCCCCATGCCAAGCGATGGGCTAAGCGACTTGGATGACGACGCCAATGATTCTCCGCCCGTACAAGATGCGACACGGGTCGACCAACAGAACGCACCAAAGCGTCGTCGCCTAACCGTCCCAACCAGGACTATTAACCCGCGCGCGGTGGCTGAAACATCGCCGCGTGATGTCGATCAACTAATTTTACTTCAGCGAAACGGGATGCCGGCACCAGACCCAGGCCAGACTTTGGTGAAAAGCGATGGAGACGCTGCTGATTCGCAGCAGTTCCATCCGTCGGGAATGCAGACTTCCATCCACACAGGCCTGATAAACGGTAAGTATGCGTTAATGAGTGCGCAGCGTTTTGTGGAGTATGTTCAGATATATTGGAGAAAGTTTGGTTTCTTTCCACACCCCGCCGTCCTGCGGGCACTATTTGGATGGGATTTTGGCACCAGAGGGCTGTCAATTTTACATTTCTACCGGGTGATGGAACACGAGAAGCGGAATCGTATTCGCGGAAATGACATGAGCAACTTTTCCAGAAAGAACAAGCTACCGACACCGCCAGCACCCTCATCTTTCGCAGCGATCATCGGTGCAGTTGAAGTGTTGTGCAGTATTGCGCAGCATTTTTACAAACCTACAGTGTACGAAACTTTCACCGCGACATTAAATTTCCTGGGTGAATTGCGCGTGAGCGAGTTGCCGACCACTCCTGAGGCTCTGGTTGATCTTGCCACCTGGGTTGATGATCGACTCAAGTTATTCCGCGTTCTCATCATCGAGGAAACTGGATGGAGGTCGACGCTATCAAAACGCATTTCAGTGCGTCACATGAATCATTTGTGCGGGTGCACCAGCTCATACTGCGTCGCGATGCGGCCGCAGCCGTGAAGGCCGCACATGCATCATCCAACCTCAGTAACCACCAGTCACGTGGCGAGCGCAACTCGGAAGCTGATAAACGGACACCATTCCGATCGAGATCCGAGAAGCACTGCCAAGGCAAGGTACAAAACAAATTTGCTTGCGTTTTTTGTCCGCTCATGGTTGTCGTGGCAAAAACGGCAGCTGTGTCATCAAGAATCTCTGCCACTTCAAACCGGCAGCTTTACCTGAGAACGTGCGCGAGTTAATCACCAAAAACTACGTTGGATTGTCGGCGGACATGCAGTGATGGGGCCAGGATGTGAACTACGATCCGCTCACTTTCTTGGACCAGGATCGCGCTCTGCACACCAGCAGGATCCCGCTCGATAAAACCCCAGGTCACACCGATAGGGATAAGCCAATCCGTGTGACCAACTCTGGGCCGCTCCGATGGCTCAAGCCTTCGAGCCCGTCCACAAGCGGACCGCTCGGGAGGCTCATGCTTCCTAGCCCGTCCACGCCCAGGCCGCTTGGTAGGTTCATACCTGCAAGCCCGCCTACCCCCGGATCGCTCGAACGACTCACGTCGGAGGGCCCATCCACCCGCGTCAGACTCATGTCGACGAGTACTTCTAGCCCCAGGAGCTTTGCGCGAACTGCAGAGCTCAAATTTGAGCAAACTACATTGGTGTGCCACCGCCTACTTCAGCTGCATCTGGATTGGACAAACAAGCCGCCTACAGTGAGTTAATTCGTCGCTCCGAGCTGCAGCTGCCCGGATTTGTGCGGCTCTTGCGAGGTGAATCTGCACAAGACATCAGGCCAAACAAAGCTTTGGAAATTCCTGCGGAGATGCCAGCATGGAGTAATTATCGCTATCGCTCACACTGGAAGCACATCGTGTACAATGGTGTTACCCCAGAATGGAAGGCTGCCTTTAAATCTCAAACTGCGCCGCCACCTAATCACGGGTCAGCTACACGTGCTCTGAACATTATCATTAAGCAGTTGCGCATTGGTCAAGATTCTAATCGATACATCATACTCGACATTGATTTGCTGCCACTACTGCACGGCGTCACCTGTAGTCCATTCGGAGCAGTTCAAAAAGGAGACATTGCTCTCGACGTGGACGCGCGAATTATCCATGATCTGTCACACCCACCTGGCGACTCCGTAAATGATAATACTGTACCTGATGATGAGGTGGAGGTCTGCTATGACGGACCAGAGTCGCTAGCCAACCGGACCCTGGATGTTGTCGAAGCATTTCCTACGCTTCAGCATATGATGACTGGAGACGTTAATGGAGCGTTTAGAAACATCCCTATCTCAGCTGATCATGTAGGGCGATTTGCTGGTACGTTTCCAGAGCTCAGGATACTTGTGGTGGATCTGTGTTGTCCATTTGGATGGACAAATTCACCATCATCTTACTGGGTCGCCGGTGCCGCCATAAGTCATGTGTACTCCAGCTCGTCACCAGAATGGCCACTACAACCACCGGCCGGACAACATAAGTTTGATGCTAAGACGTGGTGCGACGACCACGTAGCTATCGAGCCGGATATAGGATCCCGGTTAGTCGAGGCCCAGCTCGCACTGCGGACTGCGATGGTCACTATCCTGGGTCCTGATGCCTGCAATGAGAAAAAGTTCTCGAGCTGGTTCAAGACAGGCCGCGCCTTAGGATTGGACTGGGACCTCTCAGCACAGACCGTCTCGATTCCACCAGAGAAGGTGCAGAAAGCAGCTCGTCGAATTCAAGCCATGCTCGGGTGCACAAAGACGATTCGATCCGAGCTCCAAAAACTACTCGGCAGTCTACGTCATGTGGCTACGTGTATCAGAGCAGCTGTTCCATTCTTTCAACGTGTTGCGACACTGGCACGCGTCGCACCGCGTTATGGGTCTGTTGCTGTTTCCGATGAATCAAAAGACGATCTAAACTGGTTCAACATCATTTTGCGGCTCGGAAGGCTGAACGCAATCCCCTTAGTGCGATTCACTCGACGACACGAACCTAATTATCATATCCAGATGGATGCGAGTGGTCAAGGCCTTTGCGCCCTATTTGCGGCACGGAAAGAATATCTACAAGTTAAGTTCACAGATGAAGAACAAACTCTCATCCGCCGGTGCACAGATACCGGTGACAATCATTTCTGCATCAATGCCCGCGAACTAATGAGTGCTATTTTCGCTTCCCTGGTCTGGGGACACGCGTGGCAGCACTCGCACAGCGACACAGATTCACATGTTCGATTCTGGATAGATAATAGATCGGCGGTCGCCTGGAGCAACCGTAAAGCTAGTCGCAACAGCTTCGCTCAAATGCTGCTGCGCATACTCGGAGTACGTGAAGTTCAGCATGGATTCTACTCAACAGCCGAGCACATTCCCGGCGTGGATAATACTATGGCCGACGCTGGCAGCAGGGTGTGGAAGCCACCGTCTCTCGCTCGTTCATTCTCTAGCCTATCTTGTGGATGGATGCAGGTTCAGATCCCACACGACTGGCGAAATCTCTCGCGGCTCTGGGAGCATTACTCCAAGCGGGAGCATTGGCACAGTCATCAACGAAGCACTATTCTCGCGCGTGGAATCAATGGACAGAGTGGTGTGGCATGATGCAATACAGCCCGTGGCTTCAAGCCTCTGACATCGACAAAAATGCAGAACAGCTGGGTGCCTTTGCTGTGTACTTGTGGAAGTACGGTATGAACAGGCGACACGTTGGCAACACCTATTCGACAATTTGCACAAAGCTTTGTGCCATTAGATGGTTTCACCGGAATACGACCGGTTACGATCCAGGCGTCAACGCCAGCCATGCAATCCTGCTACGCGGCATCCATCGTTTTACTGACCCAGTGGTGAAACAGCAGCGCTTAACCGCGCGGCTGCTCCGCTGCATTTTCGAGAGTGTCAACCTGGTGAATCCGCGCGATCAACTCCTGTGGGGTGGGCTGCTGTTGGGCTATTTCTTTTTGCTGAGGCGGTCCGAGTACTTGCTCATCGGAAAGAACACGCACAGCTACGTTCTACGCCTGTCAGCAATTCGGTTCCTCGATATCAACGAACAAGTCACTGCGCCTAAGAGAGCTCACCTCGTGGGTATCACGCTCACTGGCGTGAAGAATAACCAGTTTGGGCGCGAGGAGGTGAGGTACCATTGCAAGTCGGGAGGTAAGCCCCTCTGTCCAGTAAGAGCAGCTCGATGGATTTACAAAGCAGCAACGGTACTCGGCACGGCACCAGATGAGCCTGCATTATCACTACGTCAGGGTGGTATCTCGTCGGAGGACGTATCCAGACTGATTAAACGGGCAGCAGAAAAGAGCGGTCACAACCCGGCTCGATATTCAACTGATTCGGTCAGGATCGGAGAAGCAACCACGCTGCTCAATGCTGGAGCTGATCCGCTCGTTATCAAGCTTATGGACCGATGGCTTTCTAATGCAATCGAAGACTACTCCGTCTTGTCAGCAAGTGGGCCCACCAGCCTCTCGCGGCTCATGTGCTAGGGTGATTCAGGTTCAGTGAAGGCGCCATTCATCGTGGGGCAGCCGCCACGCCTCGCCCTTCAAAGGGTGGCAGAATGACATCATCATCATTGCCCCAAAGCGCGACTTTGTTGGAAACTCCTCGGCGCTTGCTTCGTCCAGACTGCGCAGCCATTCCGCACAAAATCTCGCTTAGAAATTGTCTACCTGTTTAAGCACCACCATCTTTTGTGCTGCAGTCATCGTATCATCACAAACCCTCGCTATCTACCTAACTAAGAAGTGCAAACTAGACACCAACGTTCATGCTCCGTTCATTTGCGAATGTGTCATGAACACGAACGTCGAGTTAATAGTCAAAAACGCTCGGGCAGCTCACACGCTATGCACCAGCTCGGCTTCTCAACAGCGAAGCCTCACGTGGCGGTTGGAGCTACAGCCAGTCTACTGCATCTTCTTCAGCAGCTGATACGCGTAGTAGTGAGCACCACGCTCGCTCAAATCCTCATTCAGGACGAGATACACCGGGCAAGCACGGATGGCGGGACTCACACGGCCCTTGTCGAACAGAGCATTCAGGAAAATGTCCTTCTTCGTGAAGTAGTCCAGGTTCTTCGGTGCCAGGCTGCCCGTGATGTAGAAGCCACCGCGCGGCAGGTACTTCAGCATCGCGTTGCCAGCCTCACGGTCGTACGCACCCACGGAGATCTCAAGCGTTTGGTTGCACAGCTCGTTCGTCTTGGCGTTCTCGCCGATCACCTTGCCCTGACTGCCAGAAGATGACGGGGATACGGAGGGCGTTCACTCGCTCTTCTTTGCGCCTCCACTGCAACAGCAGCAGAGTATTTGCAGTTAGAAAGCAGCCACGAACGCTTTGCATGGCTGCACCGGCGCACATGCAGCATCTGTTGGTACAGTTCGAGTTTGTCAAAACGCACTGCCCGCTGTGCCGTGTGCCAGGAGGGTTCGACGGAGAGGAGAGCGTCGTCGCAATCTGGTCAGCCACGAAAACACGCCGTCGTACAGAATGCAGTAGCAGTAGTTCCAGTGTTGATACATTCAAAAGATCTCAACAGCGTCAATGCTTTAAAACAACTTCCAGTGCGGGTACGTTGTTGAGCAACCCAATTGAACCATGGATTTGTTCAGTCTGCACCATGACGAGAACAAGACACGCTTGTCACCATCACACTTGTTATCGGTCAGGGATCATGCGCTGCAGCCACTTGGTAACGTCGTCCAGCTCCTACATGCATGCGCCGTGTTCCATCATGGAACTTCCATGTCCGGGAACGCGTGAAAATCGATGTTCTGGACGCCCACCATCTCTAGTTTCTCCTTGGACATCTTGCCGTACTCGAAATGCACCACCTGGTCACGCGAGGCGTCGATGCTGTCGGCGTCGTCTCCATTCACGCGCGCGAGCGACTTAATGTCGTACTAATGGGCAAACATTGCACTCCTCAATTAGCCGCCCCCCCACACACAACACGCACACCACGCACAGCCTAGAGCTCAAAGCTGTTAGCACGTACCCAGGCGGGCATGCGTATGCCCATGTTGAACGTCACTGGAATGGACGCGGTCGTGGGCAGAACGAACTTGACGTGCGGCAGGTGTGAGTTCACTTGGTATGTTGTATTGCGTGTAGTCACCATGGGACAGAGGATTGCTGGTCAAAAGGCCTAGCAGGAGGGCACGGCTCACTACACCTTTGCCAGTCCAATACGAGACGGCAAGGAAAGCAAAACGGGAT
>JAHQIV010000796.1:0-16219 GCA_030463285.1 Phytophthora europaea
GGCGGCGCGCGCAGCTTGGGCTTCGGCTTGGGCTTGAGCGGCGCTGGGGCCTTGTCGGCGTCCTCTACGGCTGGTGGAAGGGCTCCGTCCGTTCCATGGCGGAGCTTCTCGGCGTCTTCCTGGGCTGGGGACGAAGCGGTTGGAGCTGCAGCTGCCTCGGTGTTGACAGGAGTTGCTGGAGGGTCTGGAGACGTTGGAGGAGGCGCCACATCTGCGGGCGCGGCTGCGGCATCGACGTCCATTGAGAGCGACTGGGGTCTCCTTCGTGTCGCTCGACTCAATGAACCGCTGTAAGCTTAGCTGGAATTTTTCAATGTAGGACAGGAGCTAGAAAATAAAGCTATATCGTAATCCCATTGGCGAGAAAGTGGTCAAGAATTGATCTTCCAATCTGATTCCTGCACACGTCACAGACGCGGTTGTGAGGACGCTCCCAGCTGGGCGCTTGTTGCTGCGTTCGTGAGAGGACGAAGATTCACGCCATCGGGGCGCAGTGAATCTGTCTTGTGCTTCATGTAGAGGCTAAAGCCAATGCCATTCGACATTCATCCAACGCATTGACACTCCAGTATGAAGCCACTTGTGACGGTGGTGCCAGATATTGTGGCGTTAGCCTCGTACGGCTCAACGATTCGCCCCCGCGCCAACTCGGTCCACACACGGGCCACCGACACGAGCCGAAGAGGCTCCAACGCCCCACTACTTGAAGCCAAAGCCACCGCCACTGCACCGGCACGCAACAAGATGGCGATCGCAGGCGTCTCCGTGCTGCTTCTCGCGTCCGTCTTCGTGCTGGCCAACATGGTGCGCGTCCCCGTCTACGACCAGTCGATCCTCAGCGCGTCGGAGATGCTCGTGGCCCCCACGGGGTCTGCGTCGCCGTCTCAGATCCACGTCGCATTCGGCAGTGAAGCTGCAGTGAAGAGCTACGCAGCCATCCGGACGTCGAGTGCTGCTGCGGCGGAGATCCGACTGGGTATGACCGTCTCCTGGGCCACGGACGCGAAGACGGCGACGTCCTCGGTGCGCTACGGACTGTCCAAGGACGAGCTCTCGACCGTGCAGCAGGCCGAGGAACCGTGCGAGCAATACGACTTCTGCAAGTACACGTCGCCGTGGTTACACCACGTGACGATCCCCGGCGACAGGCTGAGCCCGGACACGACGTATTACTGTGAGTAGAGCTTTAGGTGAAGAGTGGGGGCTTTCGGATGAAGGATTGACGCTCGTTTCGTTGATGTGTAGACCAATGCGGCGACGAAGCCGGCGGCTGGAGTGCCGTGTACTCGTTCAAGACTGCGGTGCCTGTCGGCAGTGAGGCACCGCAGACTTTCGGCGTGATTGGTGACCTCGGGTAGGCATCTGCAGAGATCTGCTTTTAGTTCAGCTCAGCTATTCTGACGCTGCTCTTTTATCTTCTTGATTCCGCAGCCAAACGGAGTACTCGGAGCAGACCATCCGCCACCTTGCAGCTGTCCAGTCGAAGATGAGTATGATCGTGTGTGCTGGAGATCTCTCCTACGCTGATAGTGAGCAGGACCGCTGGGATCGGTGGGGCAAGCTTGTCGAGCCGCTGATCGCCCGGATGCCGTGGATGATCTCCTCGGGCAACCATGAAGTGGAGCGCCCCTGTCAGCCTGAGGTCAGCGATTTTGTTGCGTACCAAACGCGGTTCCGCATGCCCTACGAGCGCGAGAACCAACTCCAGCGTCGCAACCTGTACTACGGTTTCCGCGTTGGGCTGGTCCATTTCATCATCCTGACACCGTACGTCGAGTCGACGCCCGCGTCACTGCAGTACGAGTGGCTGCAGCAGGAGTTCAAGCGTGTTGACCGCAGCGTCACCCCGTGGCTCGTCGTTATCATGCACGGGCCTTGGTACAACAGCAACACGGCGCACCAGGGTATGGAGCCGCACATGATCATGAAGAAGAACATGGAGGACATCCTCTACCAGAACAAGGTGGACGTCGTTGTCGCTGGCCACGTTCACGCCTACGAGCGCAGCCACCCAGTCTACAAGGAGAAGGTGGTGGAAGACGGCCCGATCTATGTCGTGCTGGGCGACGCCGGCAACCGCGAAGGCCTGGCGCCGACGTACTTTGACCCGCAACCGGAGTGGTCTGCGTTTCGCCAGGCCGACTACGGCTTCTCGCTACTGAACGTGACCAACCGCACGCACGCGATTATGCAGTGGTTCGAAGACCGGCCGTCAGGCGACGCCATCCTGCGCGACACGGTGACTCTGACCACGTCCAAGTGCCGGTCGTCAGGCCAAGTGAAGAATTAAAACAAGTAATAAGTGGCCTCGCCGCATACGTCATGCGAGAAGATTTTAATAATAAAAGCGCCTGCTATGTAAGAAATCCCCAAGCCAAGTTGCAGTCCACTTCAACATACATGTAGCCATGTGCATTTTGTACCGCTCTTTTTTCCGTTCACATTTGTCGTTTAGCGTTGAAGTAAAGAAAACACGAAATGGACATTTCTCTCTTACTCCAGGAGGTCTCTTGCACTACCATCCTCTTAAAAGCTCATAGATGACCATCATGTATGTTCTAACTACTAATTTACTGTTGTACATTTACAGGTGCTGAACGATCTACTGGTGGAGCGCGGCCTCGTGGAGTGGCAAGTTGTGCGTGGCGTCCGCATCTCCACCAGCTCCGACGAGGAAGTGGATATAATCTACGGACACGCACTAACTGCAAGTCTTCAAGAAGAGCGAATCGATCGCAAGCGCAAACGAAAAGCTGGGAAGGCGACCAACGACAACGAGCAGCCAACCTGGAGCCGCTTTCTGGTGCTTCCAGCCGTCTTCTACTCCCAGGATGCCCCAACGCTCAACATCAAGCAGTGCGTTACCCCCCCCCCCCCCCATCTTTCGTCCATTGCGGTTGCCACGTGAGATTAACACACATACGTTTTTATGCTGGTACTGTATCAGACTCCTCGAGCTACAAGAATGCGCTGATGCCAATGAGCCTGCCGGCGCTGAAGCCACCACGAAGCAGACGTTCCTGTGCCTCACAGACGCCGCCAACATCAGGTATGACACCACCATACACTAGAGTGGTCGCAGACACTATGACAGTGTTCGTACTAACTAGCTCTCCTCACTCGTGCATTGACACACACACGCAGCTACTACTTGCTCCAAGCGCCAGCCATCTTGCCATGACAACCATAATTACCCCGCTATAATGACAAATGACCGTGCTCAAGCTTAGTGGTTGAAGTTCGAAAGAGTGACTGCGTAGTGGTTTGCGCATCAGAAGTGCGTCACTCCAGCTTTGGCTCCGTTCGGCTCTCAGTGCCCTTCATCGCTGCAATGCGCCTACCCATGCTCTCTCTACTGCCTCGAAGCTCTGCGCTGATTGCAGGACGCAACAAGCTCCTGCAGGGCCAGGCACAGCGCTGCGTGACGACTATCACCACGGGTCCGTCGTCTTCCGCCACGAGAGACCGTCCCCTGCCCCTCGAGGGCATCCGAGTTGTGGAATGCGGCCACCTCATTGCGGGACCTTTTGCTGGTACCATTCTGAGTTACTTTGGTGCCGATGTGATCAAGGTGGAGCCCCCCACGGGCGACCAGGTGCGCGACTATCGTGAGCTGGACTCGACTAAGACGTCGCTGTGGTGGTACTCACTTGGCCGCAACAAGCGCTCAGTGGCGATCGACATGAAGAAGGAGGAAGGGCGGAAGCTGATTGAAGAGCTTATTGAGCAAAGTGACGTGCTAATCGAGAACTTCAGGCCTGGCCGCATGGAGAAGTGGGGGCTCGGTCCGGATCACTTCGAGAAGTCCAACCCGAAACTGGTGTACACACGAGTGTCGGGCTTCGGCCAGGATGGCCCTTACTCATCAAGACCGGGCTTTGCTTCGGTGTGTGAAGCCATGGGCGGGTTTCGCTATGTGAACGGGTTTGCGGATCGCCCCCCTGCTCGCCCGAACCTCAGCATTGGTGACACCATCGCTGGCATCCATGCGGCTCTCGGTATTGTCATTGCTCTTCTTGGGCGTGAGAGAGGAGCTGCTGCTGGACTGAGCACGAAGGGTCAAATTGTGGACGTGGCCATCTACGAGTCCATGTTTAATTTGATGGAGGCTGTCGTGCCCGAATATGATTATTCGGGATCGATCCGCAAATGCTCAGGGTCTACCATCACCGGCATCGTGCCCTCGAACACGTATGTCACCAAGGACAAGAAGAATGTAGTCCTTGCTGCCAATACGGACTCTCTGTTCGTGAAGCTCATGAACGCTATCGGCCGAGAGGATATGGCGACAGACAGTAAGTACCGTACGAACGCTGACCGCGTCGTCCACCAAGCGGAGATCGACGCTGCGATGGTGGAGTGGACTGCTACCCAGGACCTAGACACGGTGGTTGCAGTGATGGAGAAGGCCACTGTGCCGGTGGGCCTTGTGTACTCTGTGGAGGACATGGTCAAGGATCCGCAGTACCAGCAGCGCGGAATGTTTGAGGAGGTGGAAATCCCTGATGGGGGGAAAACTAGGAAGCTGAAGGTGCCTGCAATCTTGCCAAAGTTGAAGGCTACACCGGGCGAAACGCGGTTCGCCGGACGCAAACTTGGGCAGGACACGCGCCAGGTTCTAGCGGACGTTCTCGGTCGGTCCCAAAAGGATATCATGCGCCTGCTGGGCGAGAAGGTAGTTTTCGAGCCTTAGTTGGTGGGGGTAGTAGACGTGTGCGTGGCTGAACAAACGAATGCATCGAAAGTGTTCGGGCTCTGGATTGTGGACGCCTATCAATCATACATGTGCCGGTACTCTTTACATGTACAGGTAAGCTTATATGAAAACAGGAGAAATGGGAATCACAGGTTTGACTGCCGAAGGCAGAAAATGGGAAATCGAGTCAACCAAAACAGCTTCAATATCAATGTTTATCTCGGCGAAAGATTCGTACAGTACATGTATTGGAAGGTCCCAGCAGGAGATCAAAGCGGCTGCTGGATGAGAACAAGGCTCGAGCCATAGAGCGATGTGTTGCAGCCGTATGACCCGAGCACATGGCAGCTCTTCTTCCGGCTCGCCATCCAAGCATAACCCTCTCTACCTACATGTACTAATATTATGTGACGGGAGTCGGCTGCAATTGCCCCCAGCACCAACACTTGAACACTTGAACACTGGACGTCGAGTTCACGTTGTCGCCGCATTGCCACCGTCGCTTGTTGAAGCGGTCGACGCAGACTGAGCATCGCATGCAGCCTGACACTGCCAGACGTGTGCAACTTGCAGCGTTCTGATAGAGTACGCTGCAGCAGGCAGTCTCTGCCCGCAGTGCAACCTGGTGCACGGTTTCCCTAATACATGTACTGTACCGTACCGGCACATTGTATAGATAAGGTGTGGCCAACCGACAACAAACATCAACTACAACAGCCAAGGGGAAATTCGGTCCATCTGGCGTCAAGTGCGAGCAGAAAGCCGGCTCTGTCTGCAAAACCGACTCGATTATTCGTTCCTACAGGTTTACGCGGCTAGGATATGCGTTCTCACAGGCCGCTTTCGGGGCATAATCCCCATAGCCGCAGACGTCTAACAGACAACACCGCAGCAGCGAGGAAGGCGTCGAGTGCGCGCGTGTTTCCTCCGCCTTCGCGCCCCCTCCCGCCCCCGAAGCTCGGCTACTCCGTCGGCGTCGCACCCAGGACCTCCCTCCACCCCGTCCGCGTCTTTTCCCGCCGCGGAAACGTCCTGTACGCGAGGTACGCGACGCGCGCTCTGAACCTCCGAGTTACCGCCACTTTTTACGCTAATTGTCTGAATTTATTGCTATTTCCGCAGCCTCCAGCCCGCCGGAGGCGTATTGGACCTTCCCGAGGCTCAGACAGACACCGTGGCGTCCTTCCAGCGCCTACATGGAATGCCTGGACCCGACGACGCCTCAGTAGAACAGACAAAGACAAACAGCAGCGGCTACAGCTTCAAGGCGGCGCCCAGCTTCTCCACCTCGGGCCTCGGCAGCGTCGCGAGCGTGAACAGCTACAGATCCAGCGGCCAGGAGGTGGACGTGGACGACTGCGCCGAAGAGTGCGCCGACAGCGACATTCTCGAGTCCCCGAACGACGGGGAGATGACCATCATGAACGACGACGACGCAGAGCTGAGCGAGGAGGAGGAGGAGGTCATGGAGCACTCCATCGACTTCTCCGTGAACAGAGCCACGGTCACGAGGGCGGGCGTCATCCCGTGCTGCGTCTTCGTGGGCCGCGTCCGCTGGGGCACCACGGACTGGGAGATCTACTTTGGGCAGAAACAGATCCTGCGGCTGCACTTCCAGCTGCACCTTTACTGCCTGCTCAACCGGCACAAGTTGATGCGCGGAGTGCATCTCCCCTGGACGATTTGGCGCGAGAAGCGAGCGGAGAAACGCGTGGCGGACGTGTACACGGTGCAGGATTATATCAGAGCGCTGCTCAAGGACAGAGACCTGCGGAACTCGGAGCCTTTGCTGTCGTTCCTGGAGGTGAGCCCGTCGCGCGCCATGGTGCGACTGGGACCGTCGTTGAAAGAGGGATATGTGCACATGCGCATCAACGGCCCGTTCCAGCTCCCGCTGTACACGTGCTTCAATCGCACCATTGAAGCGCTCTACAGGCATCTCTATCGTGCGTGGATGCGAATTGCGTTCGTGTCGACTATCGTGGGCTTCATCTTCCCGGTCTGTCTTGTGATTCTGACGAGCCTGCCGACTTTTTTCTCGCCGCAGAAGGAACTCGTGAACTCGGATTCCGGTACTAAAGAGGTCTCCTCAAAGCTTAACACCGCTGGGGTCTTCCTCGGTTTAGGTGTTTTGGCGGGCATCATTTTCTTCGCTGGATTTGTGTACAAGTTCTTCCAACACCGACTGGGTGTGATTCGACGATGGGTTGTTTTGAAACCTTCGTGCTTCGCTGCCTACCGGAATCGGAATGATCGTGAGCCCAGCGAGGTGTTCTTGTTCGACAAGACGTTTACAGCCCGAAAGGGAAGCTACAGGCAAGGTGTAAGCTGGATGCCGAGTGGACTGGTTGTCGGAAGTAAAGCTGGTGACATCGAGATCGACACGGGGCACTACTACACTCGACTGACGGCCTTCATCGCTCTCATGGGAGTGTGTTATGGCATTATGCGTCTATCAAACAGCATTTACGACTTTGAAACCCTCAGTCTGAACAAGAGTTTGGGCGTTCCCATTACGAATGCGTCCGGATACGAGAATTGGACGCAGACCACCGACATTGAGTACTGTGGTTATTACTTCACAGTGCCACATGGAGTCACGGTCTACGTTGAAAGTGATGAAGACACCGCAGTGGTTTCACAGCTGCAAATGCCATCCTCGAACTCGATGACGGCAAACCTCGGGTACTTTTGGCAAAGTGACAGCATGGGCAACAGCCTGAACGTGATAACGAATGCGGTGGGGGCAGGCACAATGGTGAGCGTGGTTAAACCAATTGACGCGAAAAACGATCGCTTTTTCGAATCGGGAACGAACTATTCGCTACCAAGAGTGGGAAACTTGACGCTGGCAGGCGTTGACACGGACATCAGTGTGCAGAGCTTCAGCAATGTGGACAGCTTGTGCGCGATTTCCGTGCGTATCTCGCCAGTCACGTGGCGTTCGTACATCTATTACATCATGTTCCTGTTTGCTGGAGGCATTATCGCACCTGTAGCAGGTTTCCTGGCCAACTATTTCGTTACGTACCTCGGAGTGTGGCACCCACATGTTCGTCGTGATCACTGGTATCGGTGTGTGCGTCGACTTCAGAAGCTCAAACGTCAAGAAACGTCGACACGGTTCAACTCGTTTGCGCCGCATCACGCCAGCACTTTAGCTGATGACGACAGTGCAGCGATTGCAGCCAAAGCCAAGGCCGCAAAATTGCCGGTAGGGCTGGGAAACACCAGTGGCAGTGCAATTAACCAGGTGGTAGACTCGGTGGTTAAGCTGGAAGCGGAAACGGTTGCTCGTTTGGGTGGTGGAGACTTGGTACCTGCCTCTAGTCGTGTTGACAGCAGTACGCAGTCTGAGGAGTCCTTCGAAGCGCCTCCGCCACCCCCTAGTGCTGTTAGCTGGCATGTGGATGCCGAAGACACGTATGAAGCTATGTACAAGGCCATCTCCAATGCCAAGTACGAGATTCTGATTGCCGGTTGGTGGGTGTGTCCAGACTTGTTTTTGCTTCGCCCTCGCCGGAAGCTTCCACCCCGTGAGCCTGAGGAAGATCCCAATGGACAGCAAGTGAACAAAACCATGTTGCGCCAGTTGCTGATGAAGAAAGCGGAGGCTGGTGTCAAGATTTATGTGCTCATTTATCGTGAGGTGAAGCTGGCGCTTACGCTGAACAGTGCATACACAAAGCGCAGTCTGATGGTGCATCCGAACATCCGGGTTCTTCGTGATCCAATTTTTCAGATCCAAAGTTTGGGTTTCTGGTCGCATCACGAGAAAATCGTCTGCATCGATCAGTCGCTGGCCTTCGTTGGAGGACTAGATTTGTGCTTCGGCCGGTATGACCATCAAGGACACCCTATCAGTGACCCAGGCGATGATCCAGTTTGGCGGGGCAAGGATTACTCGAACCCGATCATCAAAGACTTCGTGCGAGTGAACAAACCGTTCGAGGACCTAATTGATCGTGCTTGGCAGCCGCGTATGCCGTGGCATGACGTACATTGCAGCATTTCGGGGCCACCTGTGCAGGACGTGGCTTATCACTTCATTCAGCGGTGGAATTTCGTATGCTCCAAGAACGACTATCAGCTTCGAACAGGCTGGTGCATCTGCTTTCGCTCGCGGCGGTTTAAGTTCCTCCCAAAATGTCTTGTGCCGATGGACTTCAATGGTTGGACACTACAGTACCCGTCCTCGGACCCAGAAATTGTACGGGAACGGGACGGATCAACTCGGACAACCATTCCTCTTGTTCGTGAAGATTCGCTGAGTATGGAACCCTTCCAAGTGGTTCAGTCGCTGAACCCCATTTACCCGTGTTCTGCTACGGGCCCCCAGTGGCCACCAACCTCTTCATTGAACCCCCTGAACCCTATCCGCCCACCAATCACGAGTGCCTCGGGCCCATTAGATGATGGTGAGGTGTTGCGTGCGCAGCGTGGTGAGTCCATTCTTCAAGTGTTTCACCCCAGTGCCAGCATCTGCAACATTCAGGTATGCCGCTCGGTGTCAATGTGGTCGGCTGGTGTTCCAACGGAGGCCAGTATTCAGGCTGCCTACATGGATGTGATTGCAAACTCGAAGCACTTCTTGTACATCGAGAACCAGTTCTTCATTTCAGGAATGGATGGCAACGGAATCGTGCGAAACCGGATTTTGCAAGCGTTGGTGGATCGTATTGAGCGCGCGGTGCAGCGTGACGAGAAGTTCCGTGTGTATGTGGTGATGCCGCTTCTCCCGGCCTTTGAGGGCAACGTCCGCAGTCACGAGCTCACGAACCTTCACGCAGTGATGCATTGGCAGTTTGCGACGATTTGTCGAGGTCGGTACAGCCTTTTTGAAGCTCTCAAGGGTGTAACAAGCCACCCGGAGCAGTACGTTGCTTTCTTCGGATTGCGCAAGTATGGCATTATGCCTAACGGGTGTGTGTCCACTGAGCAAATCTACATCCACAGCAAGCTCATGATCGCGGATGACCGGTGCGCTATCATTGGTAGTGCGAACATTAACGATCGTAGTATGAATGGCGATCGCGACTCAGAGATTGCACTCGTGATTGAGGATATGCAGTACGAGGACGGTGTGATGAATGAGAAACCATACCGGCGGGGTGTTGCAGCCAGCAAGCTTCGCATGCAGCTTTTCCGCGAACACTTGGGCCTGACCGACGAGGATCTCTCCATTGTGGATGCGACGTCGGATCGAACATGGCAGACCATCAAGTCGGCCGCTTCGAGCAACACAAAGATTTTCGAGTCGGTTTTCGACTGTGCGCCATCGAACCGCATGCGTGCTTTTATCAACTTCCAGAGCATCGAGGTGACGCAGATCTTTGAAAATCAGCGTATGAATGTTCTCAAGGTACCTGGCCGAGCGCATGTGTGGGATGCCCAGAACCTGAAGGATGGCGATTACGCGCCGTGGACGGATGTCAATGGTGTGCCTATTGCAGCCGACCGCGTGGATCTAAGAGACTTCGAAGTGGACAACTTCAGGGATAGGAAGAAGAAATTGTTCTCCATGGATCACGACGGCTGGTGCTACGCGCGTAACTTCTCGATTTTCCAAGAGGTTCGTACGATGAAAACAGACTACAAGAAGCGCGAAAAGCTACAGCATCTCGTCGCCGATCGTCTGATGGCCCAGGTGCGGCGTCGCCGATGGGTCAAGAAGGGTTTGCTGCCGCCTCGGCCTGATCCTCGTGATAGCTCCTTCAGCATCGCAAGTGATGAGGAGGAGCACGGACGATTCTACTCGCTCTGGCGTAGACTTCAGCAGGGGGACTTCAGCCGTTCGAACTCTATCAGCACTCCGACAAACTTCAGCCATTTGGACACCGGCGGTGGCATTGCCAGCAGTATGAGCGTTGGAGGCACTAATCATGGTCGTCGTCTGCACAACTCATCGTCGTTGCCGGTAGATGGTCCGATCATGATGTCGAACAACACAGCGTCGCGCACTGCCGTACTTGGAGATGATCCATTGTACCCGAACTCGCCGAGTGGCCCAAGCTTCCAGACCCCTCAAAGTCCATCTGTCAACGCAATTGTGGCCGGACCGCGAAGTGTGCGTAGTGCTCGTACATCTTCTCTCCTGGGAACTGGTGGAGGTGTCAGAACCCGCGCCAATACCCGAAGCGCTCGCGGTAGCTTCATCGGCATGTTCAGTGTCACTGGTGGCAACCGAAACGATACTGACGACGATTCGAGTGATGCGGGCAGCGACTACGGTGGAGGCCACAGCATTCGCGCGTCGCTCAAGCGGTGGTACTCTACGATGGACGTGCTGGACTTTGGGCGGCGCTCGAAATTCAACGCGGAATACTTCGACAGCGAGGACCACCTGAACGGCGACGACCCGCTGCTCGAGGAAGGCCAAGGCAGCTACCACGCTGCTACTCGCGAAGGTCTGCTGACGGAGGAGGGTGCGGATGAATCGGATGCTGAAGACGCCGACTGCCAGATCAGCCACGTGCAGACTGCGGCTACCGTCCGCAAAGAGGACGAGACGCGAGCTCGTGGCCAGCTTTCGGAGATCCGCGGCCACCTGGTGGAGTTCCCGCTCGACTTTTTGGTGGAGGAGATCCTCAAGCCGTCGGTCCTGCCCGCCGACATTCATATTTAAGCAGATTCGGTGTATCACGCACGCACTGCTACCAAGGGGGTACAGAAATGACCAGCGTACGATAGAGTTGGTAGCTCCGGGCAGAATATATTGAGTTTTGAGTTTTTGTTGCGTTGGTTTTGTGATGGTTTTTTGTGCTTGTGTGTTCTGTAGGCATAATCAATCAACAGCATGTTCGTGTTTGAGGCCGTCGCCGGCGGAGCTTTGGCGCTTCTGGACGTGGCCACGAAGGCCCAACTGCCGTTCGACGAGTACGTGGTAGTGGCTGGACGCGTGCAGAGCTTTCGGCAGCTCACGTGTCTCGGCGGACGTGTCAAGCGTGACGGGAAGCGCCGACTGCTGGTCGTCCCGTTAATCGGCCAAGCTCAAGATACTACGACTCCGAGCGTCCAGGTGCTGGACGTGGGCGAGGTGGCTGTCAACTTGTTGCTCGGGGTGAGAGCGTGCTTCCCCACGCTGGTACGGAAGAACCCCATGGCTGAGCCCATGGACGACGACAGCGACTCAGAGGAAGAGGAGGAAGCTCACAAGAAGCAGAAGCACGAACAGGAAGCAGACTCGGCTGCTGACTGTGAAGCTGCTAGACAGCGGCAATTGCAGACCGAAGCAGCGGAGTACATGAGCCAAACGAGGGTCAAGGTGCTCGCCACGCTGGACGAGCTCTTCAGTGCCTTTCAAATTGCAGACCCAACGAATGTGTTGGTGTCGCTGCGCAATGATCCGTCGCTGCCTAAGAACTGTCAGTTGCTGTGTATGGACTGCCCCCCTCTCGGCAGTTCAGAGGGTTCAGCGCATGTTGCTTCGCCCCACGCGTTTTCAACGTCGACAGCTCCGCCAGAGCCGCTGAATTTCGGCGTCTTGTTCTCCGAAGTGGCGACCAGCAAGAAGAACGAGCAGTTCCTGCATATTCCGGTGCCGCGCTCGCCGCCTCTGCCAGCGCCAGCAGCTCAAGGAGAAGACTATGTGCAGGAAAGCTTCCAGGACGCCACAGTGCTGACGTTTGGCGCCAAGCGCGAGGCTACAGCGCATGGCGGCGGCAAGACCTGCGACGAAATGGTGAAGAACATCCGCATGCGTCATGCGTCGGGCACATTTTGCACGCTGGTACTGCCGACGAAGACATGGGAGCAAGTGGTTGATGAGCACACGGCGTTCCTCCCACAGGTGAGTGAACTACACGGCGAGTTGCGTTTGCGTCGTTTGATGGGGAATGGTCCGTGCGGAGTCCCAGTCGAACTGCTGCTTGATACCAGTAGCTAATAACCAAAGAGAACCGCTTCAACGTTACACAAGGCGTAAGAGATGAAACAGACATCCTAAGCCCTCTCCGAACTCGATTGATCGTGTAGTTTTGGGGTGTTTTGCTGCACAACTCACTGTGGCCTGCCACTCAGACACATCCAATAATCGTTCTCCTTGAGAACGGACCCGTCCTCGTTGTTTGTGGCGCGCGGTGTCGTGGCACCTCGCGGGTTCTTCTCCGGCCGCCAGAGCCACTTGGACGGCATCAAGTCGTCCAGCACGTCCTCGTCGTCTCCAGCTTCGTGCTCGTTGTACGACGTGACCAGCAGCGGTACGCGCACCTCGCTCAGCACGAGTCGAATGGCCGGCAGCCACTCGTCGTAGCCCCAGATGCCGGCGTTGAAGCAGACCACCAGGTCCGGTTCGCAGTACTGCGCCTTGTCCTCGAAGTAGCCCTCGAAGCCGCCGACGAAGTAGCTGATGTCCACGTGGCACGTCGTGGCGTCACTGGAGCTGAAGTGAGTGAGGTGCAGCTGGCGGGACAAATTGGGCCCCACCAGCACCAGTCTGACGGCCGACAGGGGCGTCTCCGAGGCCACGTACTGCGAAAAGCCCCGGAAGACCTCGAACGTCTGCGGTCCAGTGCTGCCCTCGCGGTGGTCGGCGCCTAGCAGGTGAATGGTGAGCGACTTTTTCGAGCGGAACGTGACGTCGCTGTCGTGGGCATGTTCCAGCCGCTTGATCCACTCCACGAGCGTTGCAGCGCGAGTCTTGCGCGCGGAGGTGCTACCAAGCGACATACTGTATTAATACCAGCTATTGATTGACACAGTGGGTACCGGTACGGTATTGATGGTGTCTCGCCTTAGAGGCGTCAACACGAAACAGCTGCTTGATGTGTCAAACTTCAGAAAATCAGCTCGACGTACGCACGATACCTTTGGGCCACTTCCGACTCATTTCATCAGCGGCGTCTCTATAGAGCTGTAGGTATAGATAGAGCGCCATGCTGGCGACCGAGACGACATGGATGGACACGGGCAGCTACCCGCACCGCTATCTCTACGTGGCGTTCGCCATCTTCCAGTGCTTCCTGGGCGCCGGGATCATCTTCGGCTGGTACAGTACGCAGAGGCGACGCTTTGCTTTGCTCGAGATCTGATGGTATTGTGTTGATTGATGCGCACAGGACGTCACTGGTGCCGATGTTGGAGAAGGAGAGGATATACAACGAGCTCTGCAAGACTGGAGAGACGAGTACGAGCTGCGGTCTCTTCTTGGCGTGGAAAGTCAGAGAGAGGGAGATCTGATGCTTGCTTGTAGTCTGTTCGGCGCAGAGCGACCGTCTCCAGTACGCGTTCACGATGGCAGTCTCCAGCAGTATGTGGTCCAATCTGCTGCTCGGCCTCGTATTCGACAAGTACGCACTAGTTGGGCTCCAATTGGTGAGGCGATGCTGATCGTATTCCCCTGTGCAATGGCAGATTCGGACCCCGCGTGACGAAATCACTGTCGCTGGTGCTGCTGATTACCGGAGCATTGCTTATGGGCAACGCACACTATAGGTGCGTCGTCTTGCTCCGAGCTCGGTGTGAATGCAAGTTTCGAGCTGATATTCTTCTGATGCTAGAGAAAACGCCGAAGGACACGACCTGCTGCTCTATGGCATGGTACTCGTCGGGTTCTCCGGCCCGGGCATCCAGCTTGCTGGTATTCACATGTCCAACCTGTTCCCCGAGGCGACGGCGCTGGTCGCTTGCTTCATTGTCGGCGGTCTGCAGTTGAGCTTCCTGATCTTCACGCTGTTCGATCTCGCGTACACGCAGCTGGGTATGTCCATGGCCTCGATCTTCGAAATCTACGCGGCCGTGCTGTTCCTGTCGCTCATCGGCACTGTACTGACGGAGGCCGACACGCCATTCGAGGCTGTTCCGAGTGAAGAGCACGAGCTGCTGTCGCCCATGCGGCTGCCCTCCGTGTTCAAGGAGGAGGAGGCCTCGCTGCTGATGTCTACGCCCGAGCTGGAGAAGTACCGCAGACGGCACCGCTTGCCGACCGACGAGGTGTTCTTCGACGGAGACCTGCACAACCGCTCGTTCCGGACGCAGGTGCTGTCCAAGCCGTTCCTGCTGATCGTATTCTACTTCTCCATCCTGTCGCTGTGGTGCAACTTCTTCCTGGGCAGCGTCACGGGGCTGCTGCGATGGAAGGGTCTGCCCGAGAGCGAGGTGGCGAGTCTGCTCGGGAAGCTGGCCGTCGTGCTGCCAGGCAGCGTGGTCTTCATCCCGTTCGTGGGGTACCTGCTCGAGAAATGCGGCTACACGTACTCGTCGCTGCTGTGCACGGTGGTGGCGCTTTGCTTCACGGTCATGCTGAGCAGCGTGTCATCAGCCTGGATCGTGGCGGGTTTCGTGACCTACGCCTTCTTCCGGACCATCATGTTCCCGCTGCTGTTCGCGTACTTGGGGCACCGCTTCGGCTTCCAACACTACGGGGCGCTGTCGGGCATTGCCTTCTGCATCGGCGGCGTCGTGGGGCTGTTGCAGACGCCCATTGCTGCCATCGGCGACTTCCAGACCATCGGCTATGTGCAGGTACGTGACGTGACGTGGCTCGCCTCTGATTCTGGTCCGCAAGGATCGGCTCTCGGTGGTATCGGAATTGACTTGACCAGCTAACTCAACTCTGTGGTTCGTATTGTAGTTCGGATCGCTTCTGCTCACGCTGGTAGCGCCCTACTTCGAGCGACAGCGGGACGGGTACTACTAGTGCAACCGACTCGGTACATGTATGTAGCACCGCGCGCGTGTGTGCCCTTTCAAGATGCTCGACAGGCGCCACGCAGGTCGTTACTAACGATCTCGGTAACCACCAGGTAGCAAATGATCTGGTCATGCATCTTGGGGAGGCATGGAATGGTGCCATGCCATACTGCTGGGCATGCAGGTGAGTTGCATTGCGCTTGAAGTCGAAGCACGCCATGGCGATTTCTCATGCTCGTCAAGTTGCAGTCGGCTACTTGTCTCGGGTCGCTACAACCACGCGAAAAGCTCCAATGTAGGTAAAATAGAGTCACATCCCCGGTAATTCGTTGATCCTCACATCGTGCTGGATATTTTGTCTCGCCTGGGCTATGCGTTCTCCTGTTTTTAAGAACTTTGTATGGATGTTCTTCGCCCTTAATTATACTCTGTTGCTCTGCCATTTCGCGTCCCTAGCCCGCGGAAACTGATTCACAGCTGGCAGGAAGAAAAACGCGGGATGTTTACCTGTCATACCGTATACTATGTCTTGTGCGAATCGCATCCCCGCACCAGCTCATACAGATACTAAAAGCATCAAAAGCGGCCAGATGTTGAAGTTACACCGCTACGCGCTATCGCTACAAACGGGCTTTCAAAGCAGCTGGACCACTCTGGCGCGGTAGTCAAGTGTACCCAAGTGGTGGTACAAAACTCAGCAGGAAGGAAGAGCCCAGCGCTGTGCCTCCCCCCATGGTATTAGCCATTTCGCTCCACCGGCCGTGACGACCCTCAACCGTCCAGCAGCAGTCAGTCCGATGTCGCTCTTCTCGCTCCCGAACGTGCTGCGGCGCAGCGTGCCGTCCGACGGCAGCGACAACGCGCCGGCTGTGCGCCCCTCGGTCGTGAGCGCCA
>JAHQIV010000797.1:712-16218 GCA_030463285.1 Phytophthora europaea
CACGCCGTTCCAGCCGCTCACGATCAAGCTGCGCTTCCGCAACTGCGACACTGTGGTGCGACGCCTCAAGATCGAGCCTCCGCGCTCCCCCGTCTTCCGCGTGCGGCCTTGGGACGCAGGGAACCGAGAGAGAGCTGGCAGACCGGATCGGGTCGACGGCAAGGTGGCCGCGGGGATGGAGGTCGCCTTCGCCCTTGACTTTTTGCCGCAAGAAGTCACGGAGTATGCGATCGACCTCGTGTGCTGCACGGAGCGCGAGCGCTTCCTGCTGCCTGTTCGTGTGCGCGGGCGCTTTGCAGCGCTGGACCTGCCGGACGAGCTCGAGTTTGGGGTCTGCCCCGTCAAGATGCCCACGATTCGCGTTCTCACAGTGCGAAACGTGGGCACGCGCGGCTCTTCCTTTGCGTTTCAGACGAGCGACCACTTTCGTGTCACTCCGCCAAGTGCGACGCTGGCGCAGGGGGCGGCTGTGCAGATTGAGCTCGTTTTGGTACCGCCCGACCTGGAGTCGGGGCAAGGCGAGCTGGAGGTCAAGGACGATAGCGGTCAGACGGCAGTTGTGCAGTTGGCAGGTCGCGTCGTCAATGTCGATGTCTTCTTGAGTCAGCCGCTGGTGGAGCCCAACGCAACGTACCTGTCACTGTCGTCGCGCAAAACGGTCAAGATCTGCAACGAGTCCGAGTTCACGCTTGAATTTGCATGGAAGTCCTTCGCAGATTGCGCTCATGAGGAGCTTGAGCGGACTCAGCTACTGGAAGAGCTGTCTCGGATGGAGGCAGCAGAACGCGAACATTTGCATCTGCAACTTCAGGAAGTCGAGGCGGACGATGCAGGATTCACGCAGTCGCCGTTCGACGTGCGAAAAACGCTGGACACCAAGTACAGACATCTGCGGAAGGCGACACTTGATGATTCCATGCAGTTTGTGGATTCCTGTTTTTCGATTACACCGCTCAGTGGACGAGTGTGGGCGCATTCTGAAGTAGATGTCGTTGTGTGCTTCACGCCCGAGGTGGCGCATTTGTACTCCTGCTACGCTTTTCTGGAAATCGCAGGACAGGCAGCTCGGCTCCCTCTTCAAGTCCGTGGACAAGGAATTGGTCCTAAGGTTAAAGTTGTATACAACGAGCTCCTGGACTTCGGAGATGTGTTCATCAATGACGAGCGTACACGCGATTTTACGATTCAAAACAAAGGCGAGATCCCGGCTGAGTTCGAGCTAATCCCGTTATCGATGCCTTCGGGCACCACACTGAGCGTCCATCCAAGTCATGGAACGCTGGCCGTGAACGCTATGCTAAAGATTGAGGTGACTTTCTTTTCGCAGGAGCTCGGTGAGGCATTTCACCATATTCGCTTCAGTATGCATGGCTCGGACGAGCAGCTTACAGTGCGGTTCAAAGCTAACGTGATACCCCCAGTAATCCATTTTGATGCTGACCAAGTGGACTTTGGCGCCGTGTCGTACTCGTTTCCACAGACTCAAACAGTCAAGCTTATCAACGCATCCAAGATTGCAATAGGATACTCGCTACGAATCCCAGAAGAAGCGAGCTACAAGCACAAAGAATTTGAACTGGTTCCCTCTATCGGCAAGCTAAATGCCTACGGGGAGCAACAGATCACGATCCGATTCACTTCTCATAATGTGAAGACGTATCAGTACCAGCTTGTCGTCGGTGTTACTGGTGTTGGGGCCGATTTGCTTAGTATTCCTGTGCGCGCACAGTGTTTTGTTCCCGAGCTTACTATCCTACGGCAAGAGCTGGATTTTGGTCGATGTTTCTTGCGTTACCCGCACAAGCAAATGCTTGAGCTAGAGAACAAGTCGACGCACCTGTATGGACGCTATGAAATAGGCGAGCAGGATGATCATTCTCGAGCTATCGCCACGTATAGCGCCAGCGAGTTTTCCGGTAGCGTGGGGCCAGGAGAGCGTGTGTCTGTTGAAATTGCCTTATCCTGTGAAAAGCTTGGTAGCATCCGCCTTCCCATGGTGGTAACTGTCCCGGGGAGCACAGATCTCCCGTTATCCGTGACGCTAAGTGCCACCGGCTCTGGGCCCAAAGTGGAGCTCGATCAACCGGAGATAAACTGGGGGAACTGTACGTGCTTGGTGGATCACGAAAGACTCTTGCGTATGACCAATGTTTCTTTGATCCCGGCATCATACAAGACGTTTATCCGAAACGCCCGCTCCAAGTTTCAGATCGATCGAAAAGAGGGTGTGCTGCTGGCTGGCGAAAGCCAGGAATTTGTGCTTGTCGCGAACCTTGATGACACGGTGGTTTTTAAGGACCAGCTACACATTTTGATCACGGAGGGAGATAATCTTGTAGTACCACTGGCGATTAAAGGAACGGGGACAACAATGTGGTCGCCAAGTGAACTCCGGGTGATCGATTTCAGTCATCAGATGACCAGCAAAGAGTGCGAATGGAGCTGTACACTCGAAAATAAGGGTAAACGAGTGCAGGTTCTCACTTGGGTGAATAAGACAGTTGCAAATGCCAACAGCAAAATCAGCTCCGCCGACCAAGGGAGTTTATCGAAGAAAGGTTCAAAGGTTGGCGTGGACAGCCGATCAACAGCTAAGACCAACAAGTCTGGCAACAACCGCAGCGGAAGTGGGGCTGCTGGGGACGGAAGGGACGAAGTGATTCCTGTGTTTTCAGTCTTCCCTGGGACCATTGAGCTTAAGCCACGTACGGCGTGTATCTTTGTCTTTAAGGGACTCTCCTCCACCGCTGGGCTCATACAAGAAGAATTGGTGTGCGAAACGCGCGTTGGAAAGGAAAAGGCCAACAAAGTCGCGTTTGTGACTACCGTTTGCGCAAATTTCGTGGATCCAAAACTTACCCCGTCGTCGTCATTGCTGTCATTTGAGTACATTCATCACCCTGGTAACCAAATCGCGACTCAGTCACAACCCCTGAGTCTTACGAACGCCTGTGAACTGCCGTTGTCGTTCACACTTCGGACGCAAACTCCGTTCGCACTGGACTGTTGGGAGGCAGTGTTACAGCCGGGTGAAAAGGTAGATCTGAACGTGGAGTTCTATCCCGGGTTTAAGGATGACTATACCTGCCGTGTGATAAACGGCAAGGTGTTGGTTTCCTACACGGGCCACCCCCAGAAAGATAGCGTTGAGCTGTTAGGTGACATTAGCTTTCCCAATCTGTCCTTCGAGACCACCAAGATTGACTTCGGGTGCACGCTCAATGATACGCAAAAGAGCATCAGCTTAAACGTGACGAATGTATCTAAAGTAGACACAAGTTTTCGGTGGGTCTTCATTGAGGACGAGAAAGAGGCGTTATCAACTGCGACTGCCAAGAAGCCCTACATCCCTATCAACCAGGTATTCGACATTTTGCCGATTCGCGGGCTTTTAAAGCCGAACAAAAGTGAGAAGATCGAGTTCGTGTACTATGGACATGTAAACCGTAAGTTTAAGAGCACTGTAGCGTGTGAAGTCGAAGGTGGCCCTGAATATGAGCTGACGCTGTCAGGTGAGGCGTCATCGCTAGTCTACAAGCTGGACAAACAGTCGCTGGACTTTGGCCAGGTCCTGTACAACAAAACCGAAGATCGTGACTTTTCGATCCTGAACGTTGGCAAAGTGCCTTTCTCGTTTAACATCATCGTAGACAATATCGCTTGCGGGAGAACGCTGGAAATCTCGCCTACGAGTGGGAAGATTGCCCCTAACGAGAAGCAGAGAATTCTCGTTCGGTTGCGGCCGGGCATCCCGGAGTATTTCGAAGAGATGGTAGTGCTTGAAATCGCGCACTTCCAACCGATACAATTTAAACTAGTTGGAAGTGGCACTTTTGCCGCAGTTTCACTCAACCTACCACGTGAAAACCATCCCGCGAGTGTTATTCATGGCGAAGCACCCAAATGGAAAGAGCTGAAGAAGCGCGCCAAGCAGAATATTGAAGTGGGGACGCTGAATGCAGCAGCTATGGAGGCGAAAAACAACCAAGTTGCCAGTAGTAACGCAACGTTGACGTCGTCAGAATCTAAATCTACGCTTTCGACCACCTTTCGAGGAAACGAGAAAAATAATTCGGTCACCTTACCGGCTTCGCCGCATGCAAAGGCAGTTGGCCAAAGATTGGCAGCACCAGGCAGCCCCGTCCGTGGCGCTGCTGCTTTGGCAATAGCTGCGATAGATGAACTAGACGTCGAGATTGAAGCTTGCCGATTGTTCTTCGCGGACTATTTACTTGTTCAAGAGCAAAAGCGGGCTGATGCCCGAGCTCTGAAGAGTGCTGATCCGAGTAACGAAGAGCCAGCCGAGCCCACAGAGGCCATCAAAGTTACGACTAAACCGTCGAGGCCTCCGTCATCCACTTCAGAGCCCAGATCTCAGAAAAAACGCGGACCAGAGGTGTTTCCGTTCATTCTATCACAGTTCGTCTTGGACTTCGGAAATGTTGTTGTTGGGACGCACAAGATCAAACGGTTCAGTGTCACGAATATTGGCCACGGGCCGGCTTCCTTTCAGCTTGACAAGAATCTGGCAAGCTCGCGTGGTTTCCAGATTGAGCCCGAACGCGTGGTGCGGCTACCTGAGAAGCAGTCGGTTGAATTTACCGTCACGTTCCACGCTCGCAAGAACATTGAAATGGGCTTACACATGGCACAGCTGCCAATTGTAACCAAGAACGGACCGCCTTGTATTGCTATGGTTCGTGCTCTAGTCACCGTACCAGATATCTCGATCTCCGCAGAAAGCCTCGACTTTGGCAAAATTGCGGTAAGTACATGCCATACAATGTTTACCCAGCTACAGAATGTCTCGGCAGTACCAGCAGAATGGGCATTTAAAAAGCCTATGGGGTCTACAAAGGATGTAGGGAATTTCCGCTTCACTCCACAGAGCGGACTGCTGACTCCAGGGGCAAAAGTCAACATTCAGATTGAATTTGTGCCGGACGAGGGGCGTCAGTTCATGCTCAAGCTTCCGATCAAAATCAACTCAAACCCAAAGACGCGCTCGATTGTATGTCGAGGAGAAGGTTCAGATTTACGCATTTCCTTCTATCCGCCGCTTGTTGAGCTGGGTCCGGTTCTTCCTTGTGCTCCACCAGAGGAGCAGCTCGTGGAGATACGCAACGACTCGGACTACGCAGTTGAGATTTTTTCGTTGGACTTTGACTCGTCGTATGAACAAGACGAGGCCTTATTACGCTCCTTGTCTGCATTTACCTCTGGAGATACGATTCAGCTACCGATTCGGGTTCCAGGTCAGCCTATCACAGAATATCTAGCAGATAATGGCTTGCTTCCCGTGAATACTACTGATGGGACGGAGTTGATGGTGGATACCGACCACCCTGTAGATCCCAGGACTGTTGATGATCCTTCTGTCCAGACGCCAGAAGGCGAAAGTTTCGAAGACTCCACCTCACAGACCCCAATTGCAGCATTCAGCTCAGCGCCGCGAAAAGGTATTGACTACGTTGTGGTAGGCCCTCCGCGATGCGGGAAGTCAACACAGGCTCGTCTTCTCGCGGAAAAGGAATGCCTGTCTGTCTGGACTATTGATGGTGCGGTTAAAGATGTATGCGCCGCAAAAGGCCCCCTTGCGACTGCAGTACGCAAAGCCCTGGGGATTGATATAGGAGAGGGTGAAGTTGTGCCTTCTTCGGAGGGTGAGGAAGGAGTGCCTGCTGGTAATCCTCAAGAGACTCCAGAATCAGAGGATGCTCGTGACGACACATCCGAATGGAGCGGGGAGCCTGAACCTGTTAGTAACAAACTCGCCCGCATTTTAGACCAGGTTTGCCTATGGAGACTGGCACAGCCTGATCTGAAAAGTGGCAGTATCTTGGATGGGTTTAGCAACTCATTCTTGAGCTTTGAACGAACACTGAAGTGCTGCTCGAAGGTCTTTGTTACAGCTCGGATCATTTTGCTCGGGTTTGATGAGGACTGCTACGAGTCAATGTCTGCTCTGCTGACACGTCCAGAAAATAAGCCCGGGACTATCGTATCTGTTACGCCGTCCCCTTCGAGAGATCGATTAACACCAAGCAACTCAGGAAATATCGGAAGTAACAACGTGGGTGAGAATAACCAGGAAAGTGCTGAGCATACTGATAACGGTGGAGGAGCCCAACGTTCTCCTTCCCGAGCTAGTAGCCATGAGGGAGAGAAACAAAGTTTATCGGGGTCTCCTTCACGACAGGCGTTGAGCCAGTCTAGCTTGGATGGAACAAGCAGCGAAAACCTTCTTGCTGGTGACGAGTCCAACAACTTGCCTGAAGGGGATTCGATTGTACAAAACAAGGTGCTGGAGCTGGCACGATCACTATCTGCATATGTGCTTAGCCCTGCAACATTTGCAGAGTATACACAAGCGTTGGAAGCCATGAAGCATCAACTGGCCTTGTTCATGCTTCGAGATGAAATGGAGCCCACCAGCACGTTCCAATCTCCACCAACAAGTCTTAATGTTCCCAGCAGAGAAAACGACGCTGAGGCTGTGTGGGCGCAAGTGAAGGACCGAAACTCACCTGACAACTTCCTGCTGGAGATTCCGATCGTGGAAGTAGGCCTGCCTCTTCTCATCCACAGTATGATCTTCTCAACGATTGAAAAGTTTGTTCGGGAACTGGAATCCAGCCACCTTCCTATTCCCACTGCAGCGAAGTTTCAGCTAGTTCGGAGACCCCCCGAGAGATTTACACGAAAGCGGATTGCACGTTTCACGTTGAGATCACCATCGGTACTATCAGCCAGTCCCTCGGAGGCTAGCAGCGAATCAAGTCTCCACACAAGTGGATCACGCTCCCAAGTTCCAAGCAAACATTCGTCACGACCTCCAACTGCGGGTAAAGACCCTGATCATCACCAGGCTGCGGACCCTGACGCAGGTGACGGTGACGACAGCCAAATGGCCCCCGAAGGTTCGAGACCGCAATCCTCGAAGTCGCGAGATTCTTCTTCTCCTGCTTGCCGCTGGGTCATTGCTCCTCATTCGAGAGTGAACATGCTGGTCCAGTTCGCTTCTGCTGATGTTGGAAACTTTGACTGTAGCATGGGGTTCGAAATCGTGGGTATCCGTCGTGAATTTGCGCTGTTTGGCCGAGGCATTTGTGGCGTGCCAACGATCAACAGCGATCCGAGGAATGTGTTCATGCATCGCATCAAAAGCCGTCCAGAGGGTGGTTTTGTGCAGAAGAAATTTGTCATGTCGAGGAATCAGTTCGAGTTTGGACCGCTTATTATCGCTACCCAAGCGGTGAAGCCACCAGAGACGGATCGGGAATTCATCGAGTGGCAGAAATCGTGCCCAAACAACGTGGAGGTGTTTCGGATGTCCAACAGCAGCAAATTCCCCATTTATCTGGAGTTTGGGATGGAAAAGGAAGACGACAACATATTCGCTGTTTTCCCTCCGACACTTGAGATTAAGGAGGGGGACACGAAAGAAGTGAAGGTCTGGGCGAACCCCTCGGAGAATGGTCTTCATGAGAATGCTCTCATTTGTTGCATTGGCGACAACCCTGAACCTGTAGAGTTCCGGATCAGTTGCTACGGGTGTATACCAGAGTTAAAGCTGCGTGGTCCGTGGGAGCAGCCAGCAGCAGCGAGTACCTCCGAAAGAGAGGACCACCGGCAGGCATCTGAGGTTGATGAGACTGGTGCAAACAATGCTCCCGGATCTTCTCGGTCTAGCGTCCCGGGGAGCGCCCCTGTCTCTTCTCGGTCTAATGTGCCGCCTGTGGAGCAACCCCCAACTCCATCCCACTCACCACAGCAACCACTATTGGACTTCGAGCAGCTTCTACTGAAGCGCCAGGACGAAAAGACATTTTATATCGAGAACATGTCACCTGTGGCAGTGTCCTGGCGTTTGCTTGGTGAGGACTTACCAGCGGATTTTCGGATTTTCCCGGTCGAAGGCACCATCAAGCCTCTGCAGAAGGCGCCGGTGATGATTGTCTTCTCCGCGACGACTGAGGCGGTTCACCAGTTGCCGCTTCGGATTGAATTCTCCGATGCTGAGAGTGCCCTCCAAGTGAGCGACCGAAATCGACTGCTTGAGCTCACTTTGTGCGGAGAAGCCTACAAAATTGATGTGAGCTCTTTCGATAGTGAAGCAGGTGAAGTGCCTAGTCAAGCGGCTGCTGGGGCTGCGCTGAGCACCGGTGCTCGTCCTGTTGGTGGCGATGGGAGTCTGGATTTCGGTCTGGTTCGAGTTGGAGAAAAGCATTCACGCTCGTTCAACATTCGAAACCGAGGCAAGTACAGTGTCAAGTACATCATCGCTATCAGAAGTGCTGTCACACGAGAGTACTTTACTATCGACCCTAGTGAAATGGTGCTGGAGCCAGGGCAATCATCATCCGTCACTGTGACTTTCACGTCCAAGAGCGAAGTAACGCTTCGTGACTGCAAGGACATCAAATGTACCATCATCGAGATGCTTTCGGGAGAAGCTTGCCGGGAGTTTTACGTTTACACAAGTGCTCGATCTGTCTTCAGCAAATTCCGACTACAGCCAAATCGAGGGATCAACTTCGGCCCGCACAAGTACAGCGATCAAGCACAATCTAAGCGAATTGAGATACGAAACGATGGTGAGTTCCCGTTCAAGTTCCGTGTCCAGGCATCGAGACCAGCGAGTGCGAGCGAGAAGAAAGAGACCTTGATGATAGAGACGCCTATTTCTCCATCCACACTGAGCTTGGGTCAGTTTGTAATTACACCGGACTGCGGGACTGTTGATCCTGGTGTTACTATGGGACTGGATGTGGTATTTCAGCCAAAGGAGTGCGCAGTATACAGCGAGACGCTTAGTATCGATATATCAGGGCGCAATAGGGATGATGCAGCGGAGACGGGCATGCTGTTGTACGAACTAGTGGGAGAAAGCTGTTATCCAGGTATCAACACCACAGACTATGAGAGTATTTTCGAGGAGCAAACTGTAGTTCGCTCTCTAGGGGTTGAGTCAGCTATGCCATCGTCAACACTTCGCAATGGGGCGTTACCTGGCAGTATCCAGGCGGTCACTTTTGCGGAGAAGGAGAAAATATTTTCTTTTGGTCCCTTAATTGCTGCGGCAAACTGGAAGGGAACTGTGGAGCGTTTTAAAATCTGCAACCCTATGAAGGTGAGCTGCACGGTACAATTTTCTATTGTGACGAGTCCAAGCAGTTCTGGAGCTTCTGGGGAGGACGAATCGGAAGAGGGGTCGCAAGCGTTTACGGTACAACCGGCAGTGTGGGAAATTCCCCCTCTCGAGCATCGTTTTGTGAGCGTCTACTTCCGCCCTACCACTATTGCGTTATTTCACGCCACCTTCAGGGCGAAAGTTGATGACAGTCCTCCCCAAAGCAATCTGGCTGATAGGCTTCTGGAGTTCGAGATGCGGGGGGAAGGAACGATGCCATGTGTCACAGTTACGGAGCCTACAGGCAGGGACTCAACTGGTGCGCTGGTATTAGATTTCGGTCGGGTTCGAACCTCAAAGGCCAAGGATATGCGCTTGGCGCTGCGCAATGATGGGATTCTCCCAGCGACCGTGCTATTTTCCATCCAAACGAACCCCAACTTCCTATTTGCGCTGGGCAATGGCTCAGTGGTAGTGCCTCCAAAAGCCACCGAGACACTGACCGTGCAGTGCCGACCCCAGAAAGCTCACGAAGAACCCACGACGTCGCAACTGAAGATCACTGTGCAAAACAACCCGTTTGAAGAAACCACTTTCAAACTTTTCGGGACTGGGTACCGGGAAGACCTGGTGTTTGAAGACTTACCACGAGGTCACGATGACGAACTCTATTTTGACGATATCCGCCTCCCTGATCCAAGTTCCACTGGTGATACCAAGGATGAATCGGCGCCTCCAAATGACTCGGCTCTTGTGGTTAAAGACACTAAAGTGTTTTCTCTGTGCAATCAATCGTCTGACGTCGTGCGGTTCGAGTGGCCAAAAGCGGATCCCTTCCACTTTTCCCCCGGCATTGGGCACCTAAGACCAAAAGCACACAAACTGATCAGAGCGACATTTGAACCAGGGCTGGATGGAGAGAAGGCGGTCATTTTTCAAGCACATCGTATCGGGTTGCAGGCCCAACGAATCTCGTACAAGGGTAGTTCGGCTAGTCAAAGCGATGAAAGTGGCTGGGACGAGTCTATTCAGACAATATCCTTTGATGGACAAGCTGGGACTGGCAGCGTTTCAAAACAGGCCATAGCGGAACCCGAATACGAAGTCATTGGATCTCCAGCGACAATTGCGCTGAATTGTTTTGCAGCTGCAGACGTGCTTTCTTTTGACTGCGACACGACTTCGATAGCTTTCCGGAAAACATTCATGCTGCAAGTGTGCACTCACAAAATCACAGTGCACAACAAGAGCAAGATCAAGTTGGCATATTCATGGAGGTGGGAACAAGGATATCCTGGTCAATCCGATGCAGTCGGCTACCCCCAGATTTATGCAGGCGTGGATGAAAACTGCCCGTTTGAAGTGGCTCCAGAGAGCGGCGCCATCGGTGGGGAAGAAACTCAAGTCTTCACCATCAAGTTCGCACCAATGGAGGTAGACGAGTACTTCTATTGGCTTTGCTTTGATGTGCCAGACGCGATGGGGGAGAAAGCCGCAGCACTCAAATTGGACGTTCGTGGAGGTTCCCTTCGACCTGCCTGTCATTTCGATGTCGAGAGGAGTGACTACGCTCAGTGGCGAGCGCCGAACCTTGTTGGACCCCACGGCGAACTGGGGCCGTTAGATCCCTCCGTGAAGGTTATTGAGATGGAGTCTCTAGGTGTTCGCGTTCGCAACACGCGTCGATTTTACGTAGTGAACCCGACTAACGTGTCGTATGAGTTCTCGTGGACGCCCCAAGGAGAAATTAACCCGTGCTTTCGCTGTGCGACGCCTAAAGGCCTCATGCTAGCTGGCAAGCGGTGTGAAATGATATTTGAGTTCACTCCTCAGCAACTGGAGCTTCAGGAAATGTTCTGGTACTTCAAAATTCCCCACTTCCAAGTCAACCAGCTCTTTCTGTTCGTCGGAACAACCACGGAGCCTCGGGTGGCGCTAGATCGAGGGAGCGTTAATTTCAACACGCTGCTAATCGGAACAAAGACGTCCCAGAGCATAGCGTTGGTGAACCAGGAGCATATTCCATTCAACTTTGTGTTTGACAAGACGTCGCTGGATTTCGCTGGAGAAGTTCCTGCGCTGATCGTTCATCCACTGAGTGGGGTGATTCCACCCAACAGCCGAACGTCAATTGAAATCGAGTTCATTCCTACAGAAGAAAAGTCCTACAGCTTTAACCTGAACTGTATTATCAAGCGCAAACCGACGCGTCTGTCTCTAAATGTGAAGGGAGAGGGCTATAGTATTCACGATGCCCTAACGCTGGCATCAGACGAACATAACGAGAGTCGGTCCTTGCTTCCTGGACCAGGCAACGTGTTGGACTTTGGAGCTGTACGTGTAAACGAGGAGGCCCAGCGCTCTGTAGTGATTCACAACAGCGGCAAATTCAACTTCGACTTCAACTGGAGTGTGGCAAAGCAATCTGCAGCCTTCACGATTGAACCGATGCAGGGAACGATAAAAAAAAACGACAAAACCACGTGCAGACTCATTTTTGCCCCGACAAAGCAAACGTCTCTGGACGGGACGCAGGTGACTTGCACCGTGGCGGGTTCTCGCAACTATGTACTGGCGCTACAGGGTAACGCTGTGCCTCCAATGCTGCAGTTCTCATTCACATCTCACGACTTTGGCCCGTGCTTCATCGCAGAAAACGACTCCGCCCTCATGGCCGAGACGACTGCACTCACCGTATTCAATATGGACCCCGAGAGCGGGATTGATCTCGATTGTTTGTTTGAGAAGAAGCCACATCTGCGCGTGGATTGCCCACCAACTGTGCTGGGACCGCGTGAGACGATCAACATCCCAATCGTATTCACCGCGCGGCAGGAAGTGGCGTACCTTGAGATGGTTCCGTTCACAATCAACGGTTCATCTACAGTCAACGTAAGTATCCGCGGAGAGGGCGTGTTCCCTAAAGTCGAGCTCGTTAATTCGTCCATGCAGATGGTTGTTCTCGGAAATCTGCAAATTGGGCAGCAGACCTCGCGGACGGCCAAGATCGCAAACCGGTCCAAGCGAAAGACGATAGTGGAATGTGTAGATTCTCCGCAACCAGGGGTCCCGTCGCTGGAGGCTTTGGGTATCTCGATCTTCCCCCAGCACGAAATCTCTCTCCGAGCAAAAGAGAGTGCTGACATCGAATTCCGTTTTGCCCCAACGCAGCGTATACCAAACTTTCAAAAAGACGTTTTTATTCGTGTTGGCGGGAGCACGAGGAAACTGCTTACACTATCGGGATGCTGCCAAGGCATTGAGGTGGTACTAGAGACTGACACCCTTTCGTATGGAGCAGTCTGTTTAGGCAGCCAGCTCGTGAGAAAAGTACGCTTACAAAATCGTGGGGACGTCGTCACCAAGTTTCAGTGGAGCGTCCGTGAGTTTGCTCCCGACTTTCTGGTCTCGCCGGCTGAAGGCGTGGTGGCTCCGAATCAGCACAAGACGATTGAGGTCACCTTCAAGCCCGCAGCAGTGAATCCAGACATCCGCTATGACAGAGTTACGTGCATGATCGACGGAACTGCCCCCGCGACTCTGACACTGGTAGGCTCTTGTGTGCCCCAAGCGACGTCATCGATTCAAGACGTCAATTTTGATTCTCCAGTTCGACAGGAGACTCACAAGGTGATTACGATCGAGAATGCGACCGCCTTCCCGTGGAACCTTTTCCCGGTTGTGCAGGGTGAGCACTGGTCCTGCCCGGAGAATGTTTTGGTTCCAGCCCACGGGAAGGCGAACCTGGATGTGCTGTACTTGCCCTTGACCATGACAAAGCAGAACTCGCAGGAAGAAATTGACTCGCAACGTCCTACAGTTCACAAGGGGTCTATTTTCCTTGCCATTCCCGACGGAAGTGCTCTACTGTACAATGTACTTGGCAAGGCATCAGCGCCGTTGCCCACCCCCGCACTCTCCCTCTCATCCGCTGCGAAGAAGACGCTGTCAATAGCAGTCCAGATCAAGAACTGGCTGAAAACCCCGCAAACGTTTGCTGTGGACGTCCAGAAACCTCCAGGACTCGAGTCTGTTGTCGTACAAGGGCCATCATCGATTCTACTGCACGCTGGCGTGACACGCAACTACAACATGAAGTTCTTTTGCTACACCGAAGGGACTGTGGATTTGTGCGTACGTTTCGTGAACCAAGAAAGTGGCGAATATCTCGCACACGACGTTCGGGTGGCTGTCTCAAAGGCTGTCGATGTGGACACGCTGTACTTCGATGCTCCTGTGCGTCAATCAGTGAAGAAAACCGTCTCCATCGAGAATCCCTTTGAGCGCCAACGCCAGATTAACTTCGTGGACAAAGCTCAATGGTGGAAGTGCACAAGTCCATCGATCCGAGTACGCCAGATAAGTGAAATCAGTGGTCGCTCTGAAGGTTCCTACGAGATTGAGTACCGACCAACACTGCACTCGGAGACTCCTATCGAGGATCGACTAACGATTAGGTTCGTGGAGCTTGGCGAGTACACGTACAATCTGGTGCTCAGCACCCAATCCGTTGGGCCCGAGCGCATCCTGTACTTCAAGGCCCCTCTGGGCGGCTCTCAAACCCAGACATTTACCTTCACCAGCTACGCCGAGACCCCAACAGAGCTCTCGTGCTCCGTCCAGGATCCAACATCGTTCTCCGTGCCGACAAGCTGCAAGGTTGAGGGATCGCCTGCTTGGGAAGGGAACCAAGAGTCGATCCTTATTAAGTTCGAGCCTGAAGCTATCGGCGAATTCCGAGATACGCTCACACTCTCTTCAGACGCCGTCGGCGAGTACAAGTGCACACTGCAAGGGCTGTCGGTTCCGCCGCTGCCTCAAGGTCCTTACGTGTTCTCGACGGTCAAAGACATTGAATTCAAGAACGTTTTCTCAACGCCCCAGGACTTCGAGGTCATGGTCGACAACCCACGCTTCGTGGTGTCGACGACGTCGTTGTCCATCCCTGCGAAATCGACTCGAGCTATCACGGTGAAGATCGACCGCCCGCCTTCCTCTGCGAGAGGTGAAAAGCTGATGCAAAGTGGCGCTAGTGAGACTGGCAAACTGTTTGTGTCATGTCCGCAGTTGAAAGAGCTTCCTCCGTGGGTGTACTACCTGGAGGCGACAGCAACATGAGCAAATGCATGTATTCAGTAAGTAAAGTCGCTATCCCATTCATCACTCGATAAAAAATAGCTGTGATTCTTCTCTCTGAACGATCAATTGGGACGCTAGAAGATGCTCGAGACCCGTCTCGATCCACTGCAGCGAGATGCACTTGAATCGCTCCTGGGCGAGAATGGCGTCTGCAATTTCTGCAATAGAACGACCAGACGAGTAGCCTACTCAAAACTGTTAGTGAGTGATCAGCCATTCGCAGATGCCGATGTTCTCGGTAGCGCACCTTGTAAAAGCTGCAGAAGCGCAGGCTTCAGAACTGCCTCAAAGCTCAGCAAAATGTGGCGATCCGCCTCGTCGTCTTCCAGGAACAGGAGCCCCGCCCGACGAAGCTTTCGAAAGGCAAACTGCAGTGCTCGAACCCGCTGGTTTCTCGTCCTTGCTCCGTCCTGACCCTTTGTCTATCATCATGAGGAGGGAAAAGCAGCAGTCAGGAAGGGAACGGAGTGAGTCGAGCAGTGCCATCCACGCGAACTTACAGCCGCGTCACGCTCCGCTGCAGCAATTTGGTCCCCGAAAGTGACGTCGACAACTTCCATGATCCCGCTCGCCTTTTGTCGGACCAGTAGGGACTCCAGTGTCCCCAGCAAGACGTCGTCGTGCGGGTGACGGTCGCTTCGGCCTAGAAATTGCTGCGTGCTGCTGGGATTCAGAGTCAGGCTGAAAAAGGCTTCGGCAGCGAGGTCTTCCCACTGGGCCTTCCGTCCCGCCGTCGTCGCTGCGACCGAGGAGGCCCCCTCCCCTGCACTGGAGTAGTAACTCTGGGACAGCTCCACCACTTGGGTCCAATGCAGCAGCTCCTCGTTCGGGTCCTCGATCTTGGACATGCGGAGGACTCGCAGCTCTCGGGACCTGCAGCAAGCAGTGGTGAGTTCTCTGCTCTCTACTGTTAGTCGAAGTCGGATGCTAAACTGACGGCTCAACGGCGTCCCAGTTCCTGTCCACGTTGAGTTTGCCCTCCACGTGCACGAGGTCTCCCAGAGCCGCTTGGGCCTGGACGCCCTCCCCCCACACGACCGCCTTGACGAGTGCAGTGCCGTCGTCCACCAGGAGCTCCACTGCCACAAGACGGTTCGTCTACCAGTCAGTCAGTCACAAGTAAGTACCTAAGCACATTGCTGACGGCCTCACCGCGATCGGCGCGCTCCACGACGGACACGACGACTCCACTGCACTGCGCCTTGGTCAGCAGCCGCGCGCGCCAGAGCCCAGC